>VYZW01035034.1:5421-73480 GCA_013401315.1 Balaeniceps rex | reverse complement strand
TTGTGGGGGGAGTGTTACTTTGGAAAGGGTCAGCTGCAAGGCTGCAACGAGTCCGTCTGGGGTGGAACTTAGGGGAGACGGCTCTGTGCCTCAGTTTCTCCAGTAAGGATTGCCGCACTGGACGTGAGTGCGTGGAGGACATTTTGTAGCACGACACAGAACAAGTGGGTGCATCATTAAACCAGGAAAAGCCTCATCGAGAGCTGGGGAGGACCTGGGGGGCGGTGGGGGGCGCGGGGTGCCTCCCCTGTGCCTGGATGAGAGCCCAGCGGGGTGCATTTGCTGTTCTGGGGATGGCAGTGGGGCTCGGCGTCCTGCAGGCCCAAGGGACCCTGCCTTCTGCTGGCAGTTGGCACCTTTGGCTGTCCGAGCCTTTTGGGAGCTTGTTTGAACAAGAAGGCATCAGACCGTGGGGCATGGGAAGAGTCAGCATCTTAGCAGGGAGGTGCTTTGTACCAGGAGGAGGAAAATACTTCTGCAGCTCAGAACTGGGCATGTTGTGGGCCAGGGAGAGCAATTTTCTTGCCCGTGCTGGAAGCGGATGTTGCAGGAGCAGGGGACGTGTTGTGCGTGATGGTGCAGGGCAGGCGGGTTTGACCCCGGCTCGGGAGGTGCTGCTGGGGACAGGCTGCGGCTGGAACCACTTGCACGAAAACCCAAAAACCCTCGGTACATGCCCCGAGCAAAACAATCCTTTGCTGCTTATGCAATCTCTGCCTGAGATTTCATAACTCCCAACTGTAGATACAGTGAGGGGAGCTGGATTTCTGCAAGAAAGCAAAACACTGGTGTGGGGCTGGGGGAAGGTGCTGTGCAGACTTGCCAGGCCTGTTCTCTCTGCAAACAGTCGTTTTCGAGGGAATTATTTTGGCTTTGCACATAGCTCTTGGCCAGAGCTCTGCGCCTGCGGATTTAAACCGTGTGTAGCCCTACGAGCACTGGCCTCCGTACCCCATGCAGTGCCACTGCAAAGGTATGCACCTCAAATCTCTGGAGAAATCGCGCTGGTACCATTTAAACTCTTGCAGCTTTCTCGTGGGTGGGCGCAGGTCAGGCCCCGGGTGGGTGGGGGCTGCGGGGGCCGTGCTGCCACCCCTCCGCAATGACAGCTGCCCCTCTGCTCCCAGGTTTTAGATCTGCGCAAGAACCAAGATCGAGAACCATGGCATCCATCCCATCGAGCGGCTCACTCATGGCGACGCACAACTACCACAGAAGTAAGGGCGCTTGGGGCTGGGGGGGTCTCGGGGTGGTGGGTGAGCGGGCAGGGTGCTCTGCCAGGCTCGGGGGGACGTGGCTCCAGCAGAGATGAAGCTGAGCTCAGGTGCTGAAGCCCCAGGAGAGCTGGCAGGTTCCTTGCTGAGAAAGGGGGGCAGCCAGCAGCCGTCCCTCGTGCTGCTCGGGCCCTCCTTTGGGCCCCCCAGCCCCTGCCCTGCTGTACCAGCTGGAGATGGGTCTTGCAATCTCCTTCACTTGTTATTAAGGTTGTAGGTGAGGGGAGGCGACGGCTTCAAATGCATCTTACACTGCTGCTGTGGAAATGAGCTGCAAAACCAGTCTGGGCAATGGCAGCTACCGGTACATCTCCGGGGGAGAGACTTTCTGGTTTAATGGATTGCCTAAACCAGAGGGAATTAAAGTATTCCCCTTGAGCTGAAACTAGGAACAGACTTGCAGCAGGTGCACTAAAACTGCACGGATTATGTGCAGGAATCTGCGTCCTCTTGGCCTCAAATCATCTGCAAAGGCCTCCCAAGTGTTGCATACAGATGCAAAGCCATTAAATAACGTCCTGGGGGTTGCAAGTGTTTTCCAACAGAGGTGTTCAGGTGCTTTTCTGCTCCTGGGCAGCTTGTAATGTCACCAGTATTTCCTTCTTAGTGGTATTTATTGACTTGGCACTAAAGCTGGGCAAGTACTGGAGCGAGACAGCGAGGAAGCTGGGCTGTGTCACCCCAGGGACGGCCACATCTGCTTTTCACGGCACGACTGAGTGTCGGTGGTGGCTCTGATGGCCATGATCTCTCCACAGGGCGCCTGAACTCCACATCCAGCAACAGCTCCTGCGGCAGCTCGGAGTACTCTGGGGAGGTCATCCCCCACCCCCCGGGTAAGTGTCACCAGTCCCGGCTTGGGGGGACTCTGCTCCCGGCCTCTCCACTGCAAAACTTACTGGAGGTGACCCAGCCTCTCCTGTGGGACGAGACCGGGGTGGTAGCAGGGCTGCCGGGGTTGTACTGACCCAGACTTGCCCTGGCACGCACTGTCCTCCAGGTCTGCCCAAGTCCGACCCCGGCCACTGGTGGGCCAGCTTCTTCTTCGGGAAGACGAATCACCCGGCCATGACAACGGTGTCGGAGTCCCCAGAGAAGTGAGTGCTTTCCTTGGACGAGATGATGTGGGGAGCAGTGGGGGACATCCCTACTGCATCCCCCAAGGTGCACCCTGACCCAATGGGCAACGTCTTCATGCCCAGGGCACCGACTCCTTTGCTGCAGGAATAAATGCAGAGGGACAACGCCAGGCCTTGGCGTCGGCCTGACCCTTTCTCTGCTCTGTCTTGCAGCTTGGGAGCGCTGCGGGTGACGACAGGACCAACGGCGTGTGGCTCGGTGCCGGCCCCAGGAGCGGGACGGAGGCGCCATGCCAGCGAGCCCAGCTCCGGGCCCTCGGCATGAGCGGGTCGGCGGCCGCTCCCCACGCTGGCGGGCACAGCCCCTTCCCCCCCATAGAGTAGGCAGGCTGCTCCAAGGCAAAGGTGCTGCTTTGTAATAAAAAAGTGCAGCAACCCCCCCCCGACGATTCGCACACCAGCCTTTTTACTCTTTCTTAATGCAACTACGCCCTTTCCACGCAGACTCGGTAACACGTTTTATTTACCTTGTACTTGTACAGCGGCAACTAATAAAGTCAAGCAGCCTTTTAAAAACCCTGCGGGTTGTTCTTCAACCAGGGTGGGAGGGCAGAGCGTCGCTGTGGACATTGGTGGGGCCAGAGCGGGACACGGTGCAGCGTCCGACCGTAGCACTTCCAGCAGGGTCCGATAACGCCAGGTGGCACGGCTGTGCCGGTGACTCACCAGTACGTGTGTGTTTTGCACGTGAGCAAGATGGGGCTCGGCTGCAGCGATGCTGCAAATGGCTCCCCCACCCTTTCTTCCTTACTTGGTTGTACAGCCTGTCCCGGCTGGCACCGATCTCGCCCTGCTCCCTGAGCACATCGCTGCCCTGCCCTGCTCCGCTCCGGTGCCTCGCGGCTTAGGAGCCAGTGCCTGGGCCTGAGCAGGGTGTGCTCGGCGCTGGGGGAAGGATTTGGGTGCAGAATGAGTCCTCCGTACGGAGGGGAGAGGGAGAAGGCTTGCTCAGGGCTTGCGTTTTGGGGGTTTGATGTCAGGCTGGCGCTCAGTGTGGATGGCGGCTGGGCAGCCCTGGAGCCCAGCTGGCCCGTGTGCTGTACTGCCCTAAGTGGTGTTTTGCTGATTTTTGCCTTGGATTAGTCAGCTTGGCCCGCCCGTGATCAGCCTGATAGCGGGGCAGTGCTGCTCGATAAAGTGCTGAGAAAACAAGAGCCTGCAAGGGGGGCAAAGTCCCAGTTCCTGCTGGAGGCAAACAAAACCATGGCGGGATGGATTTAAAGATGCCAAATCTTCCTGCTCCAGTCTGCTTGCAGCCCCAGCACAAGATACGGGACGGTCCCTGCGTGCACCAGGTCCTGCAGCCCCGATGGCAGCCGGGGGCCGCGGGACCCCTGAGTGGTGACTTTGTACCGCTGGCGTCCCGCACAGGCGGGGGCGAAGGGCAAGGCTGTGCCCAGGCAGCTCCCCGCTGGCCCAGGGAGCAGCCGCGGAGGAGGTGGCTGCTCTTGCTTTTTGTCCACGCTGCAAAGGCATCCAGGGTCACTTCCAGCTTCGCTCCTTGTTTCTGGTAGGGAAAAATGTTGTGTAAGCTTTTCCCTGAGCTCTGCGTCCCTCCAGGGCAGAGGGTCCGTGTCCCCCCCGTCCCTAGGATGGGCCAAGACAGCTCTGGGACCTCCACCCCTCCATGTAAGCATGTGCATCCAAAGGGAACGGCTGCGGGGGGTTCCCCAGGGCCAGCAGCCTTGGGCACACGGTTTGGACCCCCCAAGGCTGCCAGCACCCTGCGGGTGAGCTCCACGTCCGCAGCAGCACACTGTTACCCCATGACTGATGTGACATGACTTCCAGCCGGGCAGCAAACTGCTGGTGCTGAGCACTGCTGGGGGAGCGGGTGCACCCAGATGCATGTGGCTGTGTATCGCAGGAGGCATGCGGCAGCCTTTAAATGTCGCAAAACACAGGAAAATCAAGCAAAAAAAANAAAAAAAAAAAAAAAAAAAAAAAAAAAAAAAAATCCTTTCTGACTAAGACAAGATGAGGTGTGCTGTCTGGCTGGTGAGCTGGGGCGGGTGGCTGTGGCACTGGCTCGTACCAGCAAGCACTGCTCAGCGTCTGCCCGTGCCCCGGCAAACCCCTTTGGCTGCTGCTCGCCCCGGGATGCTTCAGGGGAGCAGCGGGGTCTCATCTGCTGTTGGTTCCCAGCAGAAGCCTCAGATTTTGGAGAGAGAAATATTTTTTTTCCAAGCCTGCAGCCTCAGGGGCTGCAGATTAAAGTGTGGCCACATGAAGGAATGGTCAATAGTGCCGTATTTGCTTGTTGGTCTTGTGATCATGGAGGGTCAAACCCAGCAACTGTCCCCAGGCACCAATCCTGCTGTCCCTGGTTTGCAGCTGGGCGCTTTCCCCGGCCTGACCCAGCTCTGGGTGAGCTGCTCCGGCCGCCTGCTGCGATGCCACCAGCACATCCGTGCTCCTCCATCCCGTTTTTGGATGCTGGATGGAGGTTAAGCTCATTCCCGCATTGCTGCAAGGCAGGTCGGCTTTACAGCAGGGACCGCAGCATCAGTGAGAGGCTGCCCTGATGCCAGAGGCTCCCTGTCCAGAGGAGCAAAACTGCCTGAAAAAGCCCTGCTGAATTGAAGGGGATTTTTTCTGAATGTCTGTAAAGTCTCACAGACTCAGGCTGCTGCTCTGCTGGGGGCCAAAAAAAAGGGGAAAACCCAGGGAGAGCCTGGCCCCCCACCCCGAGTGTGCTCCCAGGCAGCTCCGTGGCATGGCCAGGAGCAAAGACCTCGGCAGTGCCTCGGTTGCCTGGTGTTTGCGGGGACTTTCTTGCCCTGCTGTGGCACTCAGCCGTGTTTAGAAAAAACATCTGACAGCCAGGCATGTTTATTTTCGTGCTCTTTCCATCCCCACTGCTGTTGCCAGCTGATGTCCCCATGTCTTGGGTCATCGGGCTGCCCGCTGTGACAGGGCAGCAAGGGGTTCACTGGGCGACAGACGTGAGACAAGAAAAGGGGCTCTTTATATACTGTACCCCTCCCTAAGCACCCCCCNGAAGGAGGCTCCCAACCGCCCTGCCGGGAGAAACCAGGGGGTTGGGGGGGGGGGGGGGGGGGGGGGGCAAGCACCCACCTCCCATGGCACCAACCCCCACGGGGGACAGACATCCCCTCCTCTGCTCCCCCACTGCCGCCTCGTGCTGCTGCATGAGACGCCACGTTTTTTTGACTGTTGATTAACTCACATATTTGGAAAAAAAAACCACAAACCACCACCAAAACAACAAACCGGTGCTTTCCGCTCGCTCTCGGCCCTTGCAGCGGCCCTCGTGCCACCCCACCGCCCTTGGAGCAACTCTCGCAGCAGCCTCGGCGTGAGAAATGCTGCCCTTCATTGCCCGCCTCTTGCTGCTTGGGGAATTTGGTTTTTCTCCTCCAGCAGCTTTGCTTCCCCCTCACCCTTCAAAGGCCAATGTGGGACCTTAAAAATAGCAACAAACTGCGCAGCTCAAACACATCTCGTTAGCCTGACGCTGTTTCCAAATGCCGCTCGGTCAAGTTGAATCCGCAAATGGGGCACATGCCAGGCTGAAAGCAGAGCAGGCGAATGCCGTTAAGAACGGTATTGGCAATGCCCACCCCGGAGGGGTTCGGAAAGGATTGGGACCCCATCAGCTCCGCCTTTGTGGGATGGATTTTGGGAAGAGCCCAGTCCTCGTAGCAGCTGCGATTTTGGGGGGAGCTGCAGTGCTCAGCCCAGGCTGAGATCCTGGGAGAAGGTGAGAAAAATCTGGGCTCCCCCCCCACCAACGGTGCCTACTTTTAGAAAGCAAGTAATGACTCAGAGACATGCCAAAACCCCGCAGACCGTGCTCAGGGCAAACCCAAGCATCAGACCGGCTTTTCATGCAGCTGCGGAGGAGGAAGGAAAAGCTGCTGTGGGCAGCACCGTGTCCCCATGCCCCCCTCCACACCAGCCATCGTGCCATTGCTGCAGCAGCGTGAGCTGTGTGATGGGGCTGGTGCAGGCAGGAGGGCTGCCTGCAGCCCTGCCAGCCCCACCAGCTTCTTGAGGGCCCCCTGGCCATGCACGGCTGCTCCCCACGCCTGCCCCACCGCCCTGGTCACCCCACGCACATCCTTAAGCACCTCCTGCTTAATTTTTAGCTCCATCTGCTGGCAGCCAGACTTGCAAATTTAATATCTTGCTGCAACAGCCCTGCCGTGCATGCACCACGTGCATCCCAGCCATTTTTTGGTGTGCAATAAATCCGTCACCTGCCAGACACGGCTTCAGTCTTCAGTTTCTCACAGGAGGGGACCTGGGCTGTGCATATGTGTGCTCTCCACTTGGGTGTTTAATCAGGCTGCAAAATGCTTTGCAAGATGGGGGTTTCCTCTTGCAACCACGTCCAAACACCGCAGCAAACCCAACCCGTTGCTTTCCCCAGCTGTGAACGCTCTAACCCGGAGCTGCCACCTTCCAGGGGCATGGCTGCAGCGCCCGAGGGCTCAGCATCCTCCTCGCCCTTGCTCGAGCTTCAGAGGAAGCGGGGCTGGATCAGAATTTATCACACGCCAAAACCACATTCCCACCTCCCCTTTCCAGGCCCCTCGTGCACGGAGACCGGCTCAATTAACAGCCAGACTTGTTTCTGCTGTTTTGCACAGCACGGATGCTGCGCAGACAGAGGCACTATTATTAACTTTATATTAACCTCATATTAACTTTATATATTCCAACCCCGCTGCTGTTTCAGTCCTACCCCTCACCCCTTCTCCTGCAAACAGGCAAAAATGGGCTTGTCAGGAGGAAACATAAACCCAGACAGCCCCAGCTGCCTCTCACCCACGGCATGTGCTCCCCGCCACCCACGCCCCGAGCATGTTCAGTGCTTGAGCAGGCCCGATGGGGCTGGCCCTGGGGAGGCTGCCTGCACCAGCCTGGGGGGGTACTGCTCTTCAGTGAGCCCTTCCACCGCTGCCAAGGACAGCCCAGCCTCTGAGAGCATGCACGGGGGGCAGGCAAAAGGTGCTCGGCCAGAGCAAACGCTGCCCCCGGCTTGGGGGGGACGAGAGGCTCAAGGTCCTCCTGTATTGCCGGACCCCGGGACCGGCGAGAGGGGCTCGGCGAGGAGCTGGGGGTGGTGGGAGCATCTCTTGGCTTTGCACCCTGGCTGTGATGAAGCGCAAAACAGGGTGAAGCAGTGTTTTACCGAGCGCTGCCTGCACCTGGGCTAAGCGGGGGTTAAATATTTGAACCCAGACATACGTTTTTCTTGGAATAACCACACGATGGTGAGCAAGACAAGGACCAGCGCGGAGCAGCCCAGGCAGGAGCTGCCTGTGCAGGGTCCTCGGGGCAAGCAGGGCTGCTGCCTGGGAGAGGGGTGGTGGAAGCACAGGGTTTAACGCACACCTGGATGAACAGAGACCAAAGAGACACGAAGATGGTTCCATCCGTGGTTGCAGGAGCGGGACTGGTTGCAAACCATTGCTTCCTGGGCAGGGAGGGGAGCAGCGTGGCGGGGGGCTGAGCACCCAGCAATGCCCTGCAAGGACCGACGGGGAGGGATGCACACACATTTATTGATAAATACACCGGACACACACTACAAGAAAAATCAAGCGGAGCCACAACTGAACACAAACTGCAAACCTTCACGTTGGCGTGGGGAGCGGCAGGGACCTCCCACCCTACTGGCTGAATGAAGATGTAAACTCTGGGTGATGCCTTCACTACCACGGGGCTTTTCCAGACTGCTGCACAGCCAAGCGCTGGCAATGAGTTGTCCACAACTCGTTGCCTTTTCCCTTGGCTGCCTCCCTGCATCCTGACCGAGAGGGACCATGGGCTGGTTTTTGGGGGGATGTGCTTTCCTTGGAGCCCTGTCAGAGGGCAAACCAGAAGGAAGGAGCTTCTTGGCAAGAGCTGGCCTGGAGGGGCTTGTGCAGGAAGGATGGTGGGAAGGGGTCCCTCAGGAGAGGGAGCTGAGCAGCCGTCTGTAGATGAAGCCCAGCTTCTCCCGCAGGGCCAGGAAGGTAGGACGCTCCTCCGTGTTGCCGCTCCAGCACTCCAGCATGATGCTGTAGATCTCGGGAGGGCAGGAGCTGGGCCGGGGAAGGCGGTAGCCCCTGGTGATTTGCCGTACGGTTTCTTGGTTTGTCATTCCTGCAAGGAAGGAGAAGATGCCCCTGAATCTAATGCCCCCAGAGGATGCCCTGAAGGTACACCTGCAGTGGGCCAAGATGGCAACTGGTGCTGCCAGTTGTGTGTGTCTGCCACGAGGTTGGTAGAGGAGAGGCCATGGGAGATCATCCAGCCCATACCACCTTCCTACCCCCAGCTCCTGCACCCACCCTGCAAACCCTGAAAATCCCTCTAAGCAATCCCTAAAGTGGACAAAACTTGCTCATGCTCTAGGAGCTGCTTCCACATCCCTTGTGGAAGAGACAACATAACAACTCATGACACATTGGTTTTTGAGGACCATGGGCAAGCTGCCCGGCACGTGGACAGAGCGGCGCTGGTGGGGGCTGGCAGCCCTACCTTCGTACGGGATCTGTCCATACGTGAAGACTTCGTAGAGCAGAATCCCGTAGGACCAGACATCGGACTTGAGGGAGTAGGTGCGGTAGTTGGCTGCCTCCGGGGCTGTCCACTTCACTGGGATTTTGGTGCTGCTGCTGGTGGAATAAATGTCATCCTGAAAAGCATGGGAGGTGGGTCATGAGGGGTGGTATGGTGAACACAGCCGCTGCTTTTGGGGCTTTGCTGGGGCTGCGGGCTGGGAAAGGGGACAGCGGGGGGATGGCTGCAGCATGGGGCAGCTTGGTGGCCTGGGCTGATGGGAGGGACCACAGTATCTCACTGACCAACCTTGAGGAGCCGGGCAAGTCCAAAATCGGCGATTTTGCAGGTGAGTTCCTCTCCTACCAGGATGTTTCTGGCTGCCAGGTCCCGGTGGACAATGTGCTTCTCCTCCAGGTACCTCATCCCATCCGCCACTTGGCAGGCGATGTTGAGCAGGTGGGAGGTGGCCAGGGACTTCCCTTCAGGACCTGTTAACCCAGACGATCCAAGCGTTGGGCGCAATCTAGCAACACCTATTTTGGGTGTTCTGGTTTGGAAGAAGACCCTGTGCCGGCAACATGGGACCAGGGGAACGGGTAAAACCTCAAACTGGAGGTCCTGCCTAACTGTCCTGGTTGTGCCACGTGGGAAGTTCAGCACAGGCGTGTGCTCCTCAGAAATGGGACTGGGGTGAGCTCTGAAGAGCGCCCTGCACTGCAATGAGGATGTAGATGTCTGTGGCTTGTTCAAAGCTAAAGCTGACCTTCTACCATGCAAATCTCCAGCTGAGCCTTTCAACCCGTCCTACCTGCAAGCTCCAGCTCCTCCGGCACCAAATGCTGCTGGAGCCCAAAAACGAGGTCAGTGTGGGGGAGGAGGGGGATGTACCCAGCAGAAAAACAGGTCTTGGTGGGAGCTGTTTGTCTTGTTTCCCTTCAAGACTGATTACTGGGTCAGGAAAAGAGAGGCCAAGAAAAATAAACTGATGGCCAGGTGATGAGTGGACCATGTCCTGTTACCAGCTCTGCAGGTGAACAAAACCGTGCTGCCAAGCCCAGGGGGAGGTTTGGCTGTTTCATTCTTAACGAAGGCAGAGTTGTCCAAATACAGCAGAGGGGTTTCTGTCCACTGATGGGAGCTGGCAGCCCACAGGTGGATGAAGAAGGAGGGATGAAGGTCCCTACCAGCACAGTTGGGCTCCCAGGGAGTGATAGGGACCCAACCCACATGGACGCCAAAAGGGTCACACCAGACCATGTCTTTGGGTCTTGAGGTCACCCAAGACCACCTCCACCAAGCGCCCTTGGATTGTTCTGCATTACCACTGATCTAAGCAGGATGGAAACCAGGCTCGCTCTCTCTTAGGGTCCTCACTTGGGTTCATAGGGCCATGGAAAGCACCTGCAGAGCAGCACTGCCCCAGGAGCCCACTCCCCACGGTGCTGGCACCGGTACTCACTGTTGAGGTAGCTGTGGAGGTTGCCTTTCCGCATGAGCTCAGTGATGATGTACACGGGCTCATCCAGCGAGCAGACGGCATGCAGCTGGATCAGCTTCTCATGCCTCAGGCGCTTCAGGTTCTGAATCTCCTTGGTGAAGTCTTCTGCCTTCATGTCGGCTGGGGGAGAAAGCCAACATGGCCGTTGTGAGCTACTTTCTCACGTGGATGTTGGGAGCTCAGCACCTCCAACTGGGGTGAGGACCCTTTTTCCTCCTCACAGCCCACCCCTGCTCTCAAAGTTCGTGTCTGCACACCCTGTGTCTCAGATCCAAACACCCAAGAGATGTTTTCCACGGGGCTTTGGATCCCATTTTCAGGATCATAGTCCCACCGGGACTTGACTTATCACAGACCCATTGGACTTGACGTGACTTATCACAAACCCACTGGACAGAGCCATTTTATAAGGGTGAAGCCCAAGCTTAGGTGGATACACAGAAGTAGTCCAGTGGCTACTTGCCACTGGTGGCAAGTCCTACCACAGTTTGCTTGATAAGACAGACACAGTGACAAAGAGGACTAGGAAACAAAAAGGGGTGAACGATGTGGCAGTGAACAAGAGACCCAGGAGGCCACCGTTAACATCTGCTCCTCCACTTACCTTTTATGATCTTGATGGCCACTGGCACCGTGTTCCTCCACAGTCCTTCCCACACCTCTCCGAAGTAGCCCTCGCCCAGCTTCCTCCGCAGGGTGAACTCCCAGCGCGGGCGCTCCCAGCCGTCCCTCTCAGGGGGGGTCTGTGAAACGGGCATTGCGTGCTTGGACCAGCCGGGCGGGCAGGACCTGCTGGTGGAGCCTGCACCAGCTCTTGGTGCCCACCAAGGCCTGGTGGCCACGGAGGAGTGAGCAGGACATGGTGCTCCACCACCTGCATTGCCCTGGTGTTGCAGCCCGTGCGTTGTTTTTCCCTCTGCTAAACGTTCATGGGGGCCACAACGCACGCGGGACGTCCTCTGCATTACCTCTGCTGGGAGCCAACGCGTGCAAGGGGGGAGGTTTTTGGAGACTACATGAAATATCAGGAATTCAAGTCATAATTCCCTCCTCATCAGACCTCAAAGGTGGCTTTTCTCCATTTCCACCAATAAATAAAAACGAGTCAACGAACATTATTGCATATAATGGCTGATTTAGACTTCAACTCATTAAGCATTTCTTTTATCTTACACCTTTCAATTTCACTCTCGAATTATTCACGTGTTTAATTGTTATTTCTAAGTCATAATCAGTGGATGGAATTCTAATCAGGAAATGAGTCGGCAATTTGGGATTAATACTCTAATTGGACCTATGAGTGCCCCACTAATTGGCATGAAAACTATAAAAAAGCCGTGTGGTCGTCTTATCCTCTAGGAAAAAAATTGGAAGCGCGGGTATTTCCAGATTCAGTATCAAAGGGATTTGTAACAGCGCGGTTTCTAGTCTTCAGCGTGGAGAAGACATTTCAGAAAAGCTTGTGCATTTTGGCCGGTCAAAATTACATATAAATGCCATGCCCTGGCCTTAACGTGGCTGATATAAGGTGATGCTGGCAGCTATCCTAACGGTGTATTTATGTTTAGCTTAATAAAGCTAAAATCCCAAATGGACAGACTAATTATTTCTATTTTTCCCTAATTTCTCTTCCCTTTTTTCCACCCTGGGCACCTTTGGGCCGAGCTGCGCCCGTGGCGTACGCACCGCGGGGCTGCAGGGCTGCAGCAAGGGGCTCTGGATGACCTTCCAGTGCTCGGTGTAGAAGGCGAGGAGCTCCTCCATGTCGGGGAAGGGGTGCCCCTTCTGTATGTAGAGGCTGCCCCCGGGGCTCTTGCAGATTCGGAAGTGGCTGACCTTCGTGTGGTTGCGCACTGCGGGGAAACGCAGGCAGGGGAAAACTCAGCTCGTGCAATTGCCGGCTCCTTCCCACCTCCCTGCTGACTCTGCCCCTCTCTCCTTTCCAGGTGCCTGGTCTATTAAGTCACCCTAAAGCGACCCAACTTGCCCCTGGGGTATTGCAACCCGCTCCCCATCACCCCCTTTGCTCCCACCTCCGGGCTCAGAAGACTCCTGGCCGCAGGCGAGGGGACTCGTGCGGACGGGAGAGATGATGCTTTATTAGCAGGGATCATTCCCCGCGCAAACGAGCTGCTCGAGGTGGATAAGCCAGCGGCAGCCGGAGCTCCTGCAGGCATCGGGGGGCCGACGGGCGGGATGCGGGGCTCGCCGTGCATTCCCCACGGTTGTTTTTACGGGGTTCGGAGCAGATCATAACGGCGCTGCCTGATGCGAAAGTCCCTGAATTCAGATTTCTGTACATGGGAGCAGCCCAGGCCCTGGCAGCCTGGAGTGGCGGCATATTTTTAGACAACCCTCAGATGACAAAAGCCGCTGGAATGAAATCCTGGGAGTTAGTGCTACGAAACCATCATTAAGCCGCTGTGAATCGTTTATGGCTTTCAGACCCCGGACGGGAGCAGCGTCCTTTCCTTTGCCACAGTAATTCGGCAATCCATACCTATGTCTATGAACTTTCCCCGTGCTTGCAGAAAGCTGTAACAAGATGCTGTAAAGCACTTTAAACATATTTCCATCTTTTTCACCCTCTGCTGACCAAGCCAGGAGCTGCCCCTAAGGAACAGCCTGGTTCCTTTCCCTGTGCTCATTTTCTCTGGATAATTGTCACAAATTACCTGAGAGAGAGTACTCGCCCTTGCTGCTCTCGCTGTCCCGGACGAGGAAGGAGCCGTGCTGGTTGGGATGCGAGAGGAGGAGCTGCTCGGCTTCGTTTCGGCTGATCTTGCTGAAGTACCAGCTGGGGGGGCAGAGCAGAGGGGTTAGCGCCGTGCAAGGACACGGATGGGGCCGCATCCACCCCAGGGGCTCCTGCACCTTCTGAGCCAGGGAGGGGGAGCAGCTCCCTCCCACCGTTTGCTCACCCCACCGAGCGGCACGGCGGCCAGCCCACGGCTCAGAGCCTCTAAACACGGCTGCCACGCACGCCTGCGTTGGGGCGGCTTCATCGGGTTGGTTTTGCAGGGACTTGTTGCATTTTATTGCAACGTGCTGACTGCAAACCGTTTCCTCCAGCAGTGTCTGGTCACTGCTGTATCGACCTGGGCAGGTCTCAGCTCCGTCCTAAAAGCAGGAGGTTTACACCCGTGGCTCAGTGCAGCGGGGAGGTGAGCGCCTGGGCTGACAGCCTGCGGTAAATAAAGCCCTGACAACCTGGTGCTGCGTGGAAGATGCTCTGGTGGGGTTGCACCCACGCGTCCTGCCAGGAGAGCGAGGGCTACGGGCACAGGACCGCTTTGCGCTTTTTGACCTGGAGCTCATGGATACAAGCAGCTCTCAGAGCCCATGAGCAAATCACATCAATGAAAACATCTCGGGGACTTGCCCTTTGCTGCTCCAGACATGGCAGCGCTGGTTGGGGACCTCAGCAGCACCGAGCCAGGAGGGAGGAACCAGCCAAACCCCTCTTCTGTGCCTGATCAGCGCCGAGATTTGTCACCAAATCTCCAGCAAGAAAAGGCAGGTTGGCTGGCTGGGTGCCGGCTCAGCGGGACACACGGGAGCGTGGGGAAGAGGCTATTTTATCCAGTCTAATACAGCCGGGACGTGAGAAGCCGAAGGTTTCGTCATTAACCGGGATCGCCAGCGTCTCAGAAGCCGTGCAGGAAATTATACGTGATGGGGTTACGCAGCTGAGCAAATTACACCCAGCTCCGACCTGCGGCTCCGCAGAGTCTGTGTGCTCGCGGCTCGCTCCGGCTGCAAAGCCGCGCACGTTCGCTGCCGACTGCCCTCCCGCACCGTGGCACGCCCTCGCCTCCGTCCTCGGGATGGAGCTGGGCATGGCCAGGTTGTGCACGCACACACACACTCAGCTGTAGCCCACCCAACTCTTGTGCGATGGGACTCAAGCAGCGAGCCGACCCCGTGGTTGTCACCAGGGTGGTCCCAGCACGGTATAAACCAGACTGGATTTGCCTTTCTCCAAAGCACGTGCAGGGAGGCGAGCGAGGGAGGGTCTCTCCCATCCCACCGGCTGCAATTGCTGTCCCTGCACCTCATGACCCCTTCCCAGGCTTCCCCCACTCCTTTCCTTTACCCCTGCTCCCAGGCAGTGCAGGATGGGTGCCAGGGGAGTCTGCAGGGCGGTTACACCCTCGCCGTCCGTGCGCTCGCCGTCACTCGGCGTGACTCGAAGCCTGGCGCGGAGGGAGCGGCAGTTTCTCAGGGCGCTTTGCCTGGCGTGTCGGGACCAGGCTGCCTTATGCAATGATGAGCCTGGGCTTTCCCCGGCTGAGACAGAGCTGAGACATCAACCTGAGCCCTGCGCCGGGTGGGAGAGGCACTGACAGGGTGCCCTGCGCCCCGGATGAGCGGGAGCCTCATGGCAGCAGCAGTGGCATGGCTTGGCTCTAGGCTTCCCGGCAGGTCCCAACCCAAACCACTTCTCCCCGCGCTCCCGGACTCTTTGGAGCTGGCAGGGCTCAGGCAGAAGCTTCCCCAGCTCCCTCCCTCCCTGCTGCCTCCTCTGTAATGCAAGGCAAGAGGGAGAGGAGCCAGAACAAGCAGGAGCCCATTTATTTGGCACCGTAGCTGCACCCGTGCACACCATGGCACTGCGTCCCAGCCCTGGAGCCACCTCACCCTGTGCGAGGGTGATGTGCCCGGGGAAAGGGGACCAGCATCTCTGCCCCCCAGCCCACAGCCCAGCCAGGACGTGCTGAATGCGTCCACCCCACTGCTGTGAGCTGCAGGAGCTTCACGGCGGGGATGCTCAGGGGAGGGAAGGTCCCCTCTCAGTCCCACCACCGCTGGTGGCAATGGCAGGGGACGAGGAGCTCATGCTCCTCACCGGAGCAGAGGGCAAGCGCTGCCTTTCCCTGGGCAGGGATGTGCTACCCTGGTCCAGCCGCCATCCCCCTGCGGGTCCCCAGCATGGGATACTTACGGCCGGTGAGCGGAGGTGCCCTGGCTGAGGTTGGCCACGTACGCAGCGGGAACATACCCCATGGCCGGCTCCCCCAGCAGCCGCCGGGCTAAGACATACTCTCCTTCTTCTCTGAGGACACGCAGTTTGTCCCCTGCGCTTACGCTCAGTTCCTCCGCGCTCCGGGCTGTGAAAGCGTATAAAGCGATAAAGAGAGAAGACTTGGGGATGAAGGAAACGGAGTTCGGCTCCGAGTGCAGCGAAACGGAATCGGAACCAAGATACCCCAGCGAGCAGCTCTCCGGCACGGAGTGGGGACGGAGCTTGTTCCAGAAGGAGGTCAGGAAGGTCAAACGCTTCCGGACAAACTGCTCCATCCCCAGCGGATGCGGTGGATGCGGTGGTCTATGCCACTGCGCTTCTGGAGGCCGGAGGAAGGGGCGATCCCAGGCTCATGCCGGCGGCCGGGCGGCTCATGCCGCCGTCCCACGTCCCTCGCGCGCGTCTGGGCGCTCGCCGGCCCTTCCCGGCAAACTTCCTATTTCTGAAAGTGAAACTGGTTGATCTGGTGGGGCGAGTCTGCAGGCGGGATGAGTCTGCAAGCGGGATGAGTCTGCAAGCGGGAGTCCCACGCTCAGACCCGCGGGCACATCTGGGAGACGGGCACAGCTGGAGCCGGGCTCGCCGCTCTCAAAGGAGGAGAACGGCTTTTTTTTGTTTAATTATTATTTTAAAGTGTGCTCTCCTGCTTGTTACCAGAGCACCGGTAAACACAGCGCTCTGTTCTTCAAGCAGCTCTTGTGACAAGTGGGTGACTCCAGTTAATAGCCTTGATCTCACTTGCGTGGGAGGGTATATATATATTTTTTTTTTCATGGGGAAATAATTTCATCCACAAATGTGTGAGAGTTAAAACAGAGTTAAGGAAATAACCTTAGAAGAGATCTGAAGTGGTTTGGATATTTGCTGGGTGGATGTTGGGGGGTTTGTAACCCAAGATCCTTTTTCCTTTCGGTCTGCAATGCCCTCCCAGGGTCACCCACTAAAGCATTTGCCTCCTCCCACTAATTCCCCATTGCAGAGGATCTCTAGGGAATCCACTTCCCAGATCCACCAGGATCCGGTGCTTGCTCAGCCTCCGGCAGGGATGGGTCCCCCTCAGCATCAGGAGGTCCTCGTCTGGTGCAGGGTCTGGATCAGCCCCAGGTGCCGGCGTGGCATCCCGAGCTGAGCCCTGGCACGCAACCCCCGGCTCCTGCTGCCGTCGGCCCACCCACCCTCCTCACCGTCCCGGTCACACTGGGATGCAGATGTGCTACAACCCCCCCGCCAAACCCCAGCGACCACAGACATCGGCCGAGGGACGGCGATTTCCACCTCGCATCTTGCACGTACACTTCAAGCCGCCTGAAGATCGCCGCTCCGGTGAGAAATCCCAACCCCAGCCCCCCCAGCCCCTGCCTGGGTTTTGTCACTTAACTGTTCCATCTAATTAGTGCCTGGCAACTCCGCTCCTGACCTGGAGCCCATTATTTTGATCCTCCTCTGTTTGTAATTGGTCTGGGTAGCTCATTTTGGGTGTGCAGTTGGGTTTTGAAAGAGGCTGCTTAAAAAAAAGGAAAAGGAAACTTTATGGCAGGGGTCTAGGCTGCAGACTGCGACCGTACGGTGGATGAAGAACAAAATGGACCCATCCGTGGGTCAACAGCTCTGGGCTTGCCGTGTCCTGCACCCTGGGTGTCCCATGACACCCAACCAACGTGCAAAAGATGGATTTCAATATCTGGGTTGGGGGTGAGTTCTTTTCCCAGCCTCTCCCAGGCAGAGAAGCCCAGGGCAGAGGGCAGGAGCATGCGGCGCTCCATGAGCCTGCTCTGCGCGTTGCTGCACAGATGAGACCTAGAAAAAAAGGGGGTCTTTAATGAAATATTCTGCTCCCTACTTACCAAAGTAGCACCTGAATATACAGATAATTCCCCCGAGATCTTCCCCCACCTGCCCAGCACACAGCCTCGCTCTTGCTGGCACGCAGGGATGGGTCATTTCTCTAGGTGTTTTTCCCACTTCAGCGTGGGGAGGGGACCAGAGGACGGAGCGCAGGGGGGTTTGCAGCACGCGGGGAAGGGACGTCCCCTCTGCTGTCCTTCCGCAGCGCCTCTGACAAGTCTGCTCCTCGCAACACATTCCGTGGGGAGGAGAACGGGCTGCTTGGTTATGCCTTTGGAGATTATCTGATCAGATCGAGCACCGAACGTTTATGCCTTACTGTTTTGAATGAGGATTTGGTAAACTTGTGGTTTGCAGAAGGAGTCTGGAGACGGATTTACCTCTGTTGACCTTTGCCAGATTAGATTCTCTGGCACAAGCGATGGACAAGTGCAGCTGATTTATAACACGCAAGGCTTTGGCTCTTGATTTGCACCTAAATGAAAGAGTGCTTCAGAACGACAAACATCCCTGAGGACTAAATACTGCCTCTGAGCTGAACTTACCAGACATGTATAACCCATGCTCAGCGCTGCAGACCTGGGTCTGCGCAGGACACGCACGCACGGCTCGGAGTCCCACACCAGCAAATAGCTGATAAATCACAACCTTTTTCTAGTATCTTTTTTTTATTTTCCTATTCAGTTCCAGGAGCATCCCTGCTGCTTTGAATCCCTTTGGTACTATAACGCATCTAAAAACCAAAACAAGGCGGGGGGGGGGGGGGGGAGGAGAAAAGAACAAGCACGTTCACAGAAGTTTCTGGGCTTTGCACTGGGAAGGAAGATGGGAGGACACGGGAAAAGTAAGAAGGATAAGGAAGGCACAGATATCTAATGGATCAAGTATTTTCTCTTTAGTCCCTGTGACCGGCTTACAAGGATGTAATAAAAACCAGTCTGTCCGCAGATTCGGGGCCATGGTGGGTACACAGGGACTGTAGTTCTAGCACCACTAAAAAGCACCTCCGAAGAGCGACGAAACCAGAAGACCTGTTCAGTAGAGCTGGTTGCACAGTCCTGGTTTAGTTGCAGAGCACCTGGGAGCAATAAACACAAAGAGCGCTTTGCATCCATCTGTGCGTCAGATACTGCACGTCGTGTTCTCCCGTACTAATTGACAGAAACCAGCGGCTCCCCTCCACTAACGAGAGCGCTCATTACATCTAATTATCTGGGGTTCTGTTCCAGGTCCTGTTACGTTTACACTCAAAGTACATCTTCCAGCAAAGAGCCTTTTGGGAGGGGAAAAAAAAAAAGGAAGAGAAACATAAATCCAATTAATAATTAATCCCCCAAAGGGACAGAAAGTTGGAGAATGTGGGTGATGCCGAGGAAAGTCTTTTTGAGCACCGGGTACGTAGCGGTCGGTCACTCACAGGGTCATGTAACTGAGGATGCGCCGCTCGTCACCCAGCGACCGGCAGAGCACAGCGGCTGATCTCGGCGTCGCGGGCGGCCGCGCTCTGCTGCGTCTGGCATCCCGTCCTGCAGCACCCAAACAGCCGGGAGACTTCCCCGGGCCTTGGGTTCACCTCCTCGCTGCTGGCAGGCACTGCAAGCCCAGCCCAAACAGCGCTTGCCAGGGCCCTGAGGTTCCTCTTGCTCTTTCTGTTGGCATGAGAAGATGGCTGGGGGGTTGTTTGGGGTTCCATGTTTATTTAATTTTTCTTTTTTTTTTTTTTTCCAGATTTCTCCAGATGCTTCCTGGCACCACAGTGCATTTGAGAAAGGTTTTGCCTCTTAATGACTTGTTTTGGTTGGGTGCCCATGGGACATTTCAGACAAGGGGTGGCGGATACGGCGTTGCGTGGGAAGAGGAGAAGGGCAGAACTGTGGCACTAAAGCAGCTTCAATTATTCTCCATTTCCTGGGGACCGAGGAAGAAAGTGGCATCTCGGCAGGCTGCTGGTCTGTCACCATCGAAGGGGGCAGAGCCCATCCCCAGAGGCGAACGGTCCAGGGGCTGAGAGGCTCATAGACAGTCAGTGCAGAGGGTTCAGTACAGGCAGAAGTACAGTCGTCCTGGGACAGGGAGTGGTACAGGAGGTGTGAGAGGAGGCAGAGCATCGTGGGGTCTCGTGGCGGCTGTTTCTGAGCCCTGTAGGAGTGGGTTGGACTGGCTGGTGGAGAGCAGGAGCGCAGGTCACAGGGCACCTGGGATGGCACAGGAAAGCAGAAAAACTCTATGGGAGGCAGCTGGAGGCAGCGCGAGCTGTACAGTGCCTGGCAGTGATTGCAGCGTGAAAACAGCAACAGCCCTTTAAACCCACAGAAATGCTTTTCAGGGACCCTGTAAACCCTAGAGTGCTCTTCAAGGATCTACAAATGACGGCAAGGAAAAGCCAACTCACGTGTCACACTGCAATCTATGTCAAATTTCTCATGGGGACTGCTGTTCAACCGGAAAAATCTATAAAAACCGACGCACCAAATCAGACTGGAAAACTGTGTGGCCAATCTACAGGCTTCCCCTTCTGCTTTCTGTTGAGCTTATCAGCACAGACCAGCCTTTGCTTGCCCTCTCCTGCAACGCGACTTCCAGAGGATGCTCCTTCTAGTACAGACTGCCTGGCAGAACAACGCTTCTGCGTCGGTGCTCTGCTCCTGTCCCTGGAGTAATCATTTGCAACATGTAAAAACCATTAAGCACCTCCTCCAGACTGGCGGGTGCCAGCGAGTTGTTGCTCACCCTCTCTTTCAAGGCTGCAGGGATCTCCATGGGAAGCGGGCTAAGGGAGCTTGGTCTGTGCTCTCCGTGCCCCTCGACACAGGGGACCAGAGGCCTCGCAGCTTTCTGCCAGCGCCCGGCCACGGCTGAGCAGCCGCAGGAGTCCCCAGGCTGGCAGGTTGCTGAGAGTGACTTTAAACACGTGCTTGAACATCCTCACTCCCTCGGCTCGAGCTGAGCAAAGAGAGGGCTGGTGCCTTTGGAAGAGACGTGCGCAATGATTCAGGTGTTGAGGGGGAATCTCTGCCAATATGTAAGCAAATGACGGATTGCTCCATCTGCCCAGGTGTCCTTGTTACCCTGAGGAGGAACCAGTCCGTCTACTCCATCACTGCGCTTTGTGACATCTCTCCCCACAAAGGTCCTTTGGGGGCTGTTGGATTTGGCGTTGGGATATTAAGTGTTGCTAGAAGAAACCTACCCAGAATCCCAGGAGAAAAGGCCTGAGAGACCTCACCCAGTCCACCTAGTCCATCCTATACTTATGTCTTTCCCCATCTTTGCCAAACCAGTTCTTAAAAGACCTCCAGGAATGGATATGCCACAACGTCCCCAGACAACCCGTTCCAGTGAGTCACTAATCATTACTGGTAGAGATGAGCGTCTCACCTGCTGCAGTTAAGCCTATTACCTCTTCTCCCATTCATCACCGGACTGCTCCATTCCTTTCTGCAACAGCCTCTTCTGTATGTGAAGACTGCTCAGGTGTCCCACCGCACGCCCAGCAGCGCCGCATTGATCCACCTCATGGACCCCAGCCCAGAACAAACACACTGACCTTATACGAGCCATCAACGCGGTCATCTTTTCCTCCATTTGTCTCCAGTCTTCTTTCCCCGTCCACGTGTGCTGGTGCTCCTGTGGTGCCACCTCAGCTGGCTCTCTAGTGAATTCACCTGGTGGGGACGAGAACAGATACTCTTTAACCTGTCCCAAATACAAGAAGAAAGTGTCGGCTCAAGTTACCTTCACTGAGGCTCAAACTTGCGTTTTACCCTCCAGCTGTAGAGGTCTGAGCGCACAGAGCTCAGTTTCATCTCTACCTCTCCTCTACCTGCTGCTAGTTCCCTGTGATCGGATGGTTGCTCTTGGCTCTGGAGGACACAGAAGTCGCAGAGGCTGCCCGTAGCAAATAGCTAAATCCTGCTCCTGGGGGGACTTCATGGAAGACAAACATCGGGGCATGAAGTTTTACCTGTTTCCGTAGGGAAGCAACTGTCTTCTCCAGTTCAGCCACAAGGGACTCGAGATTCTCTCTGGAGAAAGGGCTCGGAGAAGGCGCCTCATTTCTGGGGTCAGGGATAAAAAGTGAAAGGGATTATGCAAACGTCAGCTTCATGGATGATAGAATCATTCTGCCGTCTCCAACACCAGCCTCCAAGTAAGTATCAAACAGAAGGGCCCCACTCCCAGATTCACCTGCCAAGAGATGCCAACCAACCAGCCACTCAGCCCAGATATTTAAATATCAGAGTCGGGCTCTGCACTGAAGCGTTGGAGGACTTTGACTGAGCTCAGCATCTACCTACTGAAACACCCCTGACCTCCAGACCTCTGCAGAATGCCGATTTCAAAGGCCTGAATGGGCTGAGTTATTAAAAACTTTTCTTCGTAAAATGGAGGTAAAAGAAGTGGTGGTACTGCACCTGGGGAAGGCAGGCCTATGCTTGGCAGGGTTTTCTTCTGGGTAGCTGAAGCCAGGAGACCTCTTGCTTCGGAACCGTTGAGAAAGAGCCCTGAATTGCCCGCGTGTCCGGCAGTCTTGGGAAGGAAGGGAAAGTCTGCAGTGAGCACTCATGCTTGAAGCAGAACCATGTGGATTGCAGGCAGCACAAGGCAGCGCTGCCCTCCTTCACCACCCACCCTTGGCACATCTCTTACGCCAGAGGGGAGGAGGCAACAAAGGCGTGTAACAGGGCATCATGCATGGATTCCCATGTCTCAGCTGGACATCTGCACCCAGAATATAGCACAAAGGGACCATGGCAGGATCTGTGGTTTAATGGCAGTTTCACAGACTCCCAAATGAATCTGTAAAGTGATGCGTGGTGGGGATCACCGTGCCTACATCCTGTGTCAGCCTCTCCCCCAGGCATGAGCTACGGCTGCTGCCAGAGACAGAAGCCCTCAGCTAAGTGGACCTTTGGCCAGATTCAATGATGGTAACAGGCTTCCTGGAGAGGTGGTCGATGCCCCGAGCCTGTCAGTGTTTAAGAGGCATTTGGACAATGCCCTTAATAATTTCCTTTAACTTTTGGTCAGCCTTGAAGTGGTCAGGCAGTTGGACTGGATGATCGTTGTAGGTCCCTTCCAACTGAAATACTCTACTCTACTCTATTCCACTCTATCCTATCCTACTCCACTCTACTCTATTCCACTCTATTCTATTCTATTCTATTCCATTCCACTCTATTCTATTCTATTCCATTCCATTCCACTCTATTCTATTCTATTCCATTCCATTCCACTCTATTCTATTCTATTCCATTCCATTCCACTCTATTCTATTCTATTCCATTCCATTCCACTCTATTCTATTCTATTCCATTCCATTCCACTCTATTCTATTCTATTCCATTCCATTCCACTCTATTCTATTCTATTCCATTCCATTCCACTCTATTCTATTCTATTCCATTCCATTCCACTCTATTCTATTCTATTCCATTCCATTCCACTCTATTCTATTCTATTCCATTCCATTCCACTCTATTCTATTCTATTCCATTCCATTCCACTCTATTCTATTCTATTCCATTCCATTCCACTCTATTCTATTCTATTCCATTCCATTCCACTCTATTCTATTCTATTCCATTCCATTCCACTCTATTCTATTCTATTCCATTCCATTCCACTCTATTCTATTCTATTCCATTCCATTCCACTCTATTCTATTCTATTCCATTCCATTCCACTCTATTCTATTCTATTCCATTCCATTCCACTCTATTCTATTCTATTCCATTCCACTCTACTCTATTCTATTCTATTCCATTCCACTCTACTCTACTCTATTCTACTCTACTCTACTCTATTGTACTCTACTCTACTCTATTCCACTCTACTCTACTCTACTCTATTCCACTCTACTCTACTCTACTCTATTCCACTCTATTCTACTCTACTCTATTCCACTCTATTCTACTCTACTCTATTCCACTCTATTCTACTCCACTCCACTCTATTCTACTCCACTCCACTCTATTCTACTCCACTCCACTCTATTCTACTCCACTCCACTCTATTCTATTCCCCTCTACTCTCCTCTTTGCATCCACTTGCTGACACACGGTTCTCATGGTGTAGCATGAAACCAGCTCCTGGCATTTCATATAAGCCGACGGCATGTGACGAATGCCACCCAGAGCCATCCCCACGTCAGTCGGTGCTAGAGCAGCCTCCCTCCTTACCCTCACAACAGTCCTGCCACAAGCGGAGGTCCACTGTGGGAATCTCATCGCATCCGACCATGCCCTGCGGGTATGATGCCACCCGGAAGACATCTCTCTGGAGCTGCTGGATGTGGTCACTGTTGTCACAGATGACACGAGCAAGGGACGTCTGTCTGATCTGAGTCAGCTGCGCCGGCGTGAAGACTCCAGGATTCTCATACCAAAATCTGCAGTGGGTTGTAATCACAGCATGACTCAGGAGTAGAAGAGGATGGGAAGTGAGGCTGGGAGAGGGAGAAGAGTTCCCCTACATCTGTGTGGCAGCACCCGCACCCCTCAAAAAGAGCTTTTATTCTGGTGTCAGGCGGCTGTGAACACAGATTGCCCTTTTCTGAGCCCATAAACCCCCACGAGCTGCTGGCCGGAGCTGCAGGGTGCCACCACCTGCAGGTACAGCCCCTTGCAGGGGAACCCCAAGGCTCCGAGAGCTCTGCTGTAGCAGGTTGGGACACAGGTGAGCAATGCTCCTGCCCTAAGTGCATCACCAGGCAAAGACGTGTCTTTGACATAAGCGGCAAATAGGAATTGGAAGGAAGCTCCCGCGGACATTTTCTAGCATTTTCAGGAGACACTGGGCACATCCTCAGTGGTGCCCAGTGTCCTGCAGTGAAACAAGAATCATTCAATCGGGAAAGGACACATTGACAGTAACTGTGGCAAGTCCTTTTGCAAATGCACTGGGCAGAAGAGACTCCTCCTCGTATCGTAAGACAAGAAATAATAAAAAATTACAGGTTCTGTTCCTCCCCGTAGGGAGCAAATCCCCCCAGACAGAATACCAAAGACTTTGGGTTGACTCCGATGAGAATACCTATCTCCATCCCTCAGCCTTCTGAACTGCGTCGTTAACAGACACATCAGCGTTGGTCCAACTCTGGTACCAGGGACAAGATCCTCCACCATCAGTGCTGGGAACAGGTCAATATTTTTGGTAGTTCCATATAAACTGCGGGATTACAGATATTTAAGAAAAGTTAAAAGACTGCCAAAGAGTGGAGATAATATAAATCTGATCCCATCATAGGAATTTGTATGCAAGGAACTCATCTGGACAATATTGATAATGGTCTTATCTAAAAGGCAATGGGATGAAGGCCTGCCTTGGAAAGAAGCAGCCAGTGGAGATAGGATGCAGTTTAGTCTCACTGGAAAATAGCTCCAAGGCTCAATCTGCTCCCAAACTACACCACAGCAGTGCCTGGTGACATTCCACTCAGAACCAGCCTGATCACTTGGAGAGATCTCGTTTGTCTTACCCCGTCCTTAAACCACAGCTACTACCCTATCTTAACATCTGTGGGTAGCAGTATCTGGGAAGGTTATTTGATGGGTGTCCTGGGAGGAGCAGAAACTTTTTTCACTGACTGATCTCCAGTGATTTTGATGCTTCCATGTCCAGGGTACAGTACCTCCTGAGCTTTTCCCTGATCTCCAAGTTCTTTATCTCATTTCTGAGGTCCTCAAACTCCTGTGCAGATGAGAGGTTGCAGAAGACCCTGAAGTCGTTGTAAGGTGGGATGCCATGGTCTCGCCCTCTCTGGATGTTGATAGCGGCCAAGTCCAGTGAGACAGAGTGTGCCATGGAGAAGAGTTTCTCCGTCAGCTCCATGTTGAGGAGTTCGGAGGGGACCCGCATTTTCCCAGGAACCCCAAACAGCCCGCGGAGGAGGGGGTCGATCCCACCCTCCTGCGTGATCCTGAAAGGGGAGAAGAAGGCCTTGTGCAGGGGGATGTGGCCTTGGCGGATGGGCTGGAAGGTTTCGTTGAGCCGGTAGAGGATGGGGTTGATCAAGGTGTGCCCAAAGCGGAAGGCAGCAGTGGCAAAGGCGTTGAGAATCCCCGCATTGATGTTGGGGTTGTAGCCTTTGTACTCCCCCAGCATCTTCATCCCAGCTTCCCCAAGGACCTTGGGGAGCCACTGGGCATAGGTGATATGCTGCATCTGGGCACCCACAATCTTCCGTGCCTCGTGATACAGGAGGTCTCCATCCCAGTGGGGATTGAGGGCCGACAGCTCCGTGGCAATGCGGTTGTGCTCCCTGAACCAAAGCGTGTGCATGGCCGTGAGACCCAGCTGCTCATTGGCACGGTGGTCTCCTGCCAGGAAGCACGGCACGGGGCTCTCGTTCTCATCTCTCATGCACTCAGTGGGTGGCCCTACAGCAAAGGGAAGGAGATGCTTCCGCGAGCTGGGCACAACTTGCCCTTGCTTCAGCAGCCCATTTTGGCTGCTCAGATCCCGCAGCTCCCGCGATTCCTGCTCTGTGCTGCCGTAAACATTGGAGGCATCGATGTAAGATGTCAAGTGGTTGATCTGCTCCCTGGCATAGACGGAGTTCATCAGCAGGGAGGTCATCCCGCTGCCGCACACAGGACTCGAGCGGACGAAGAACATGCAGCGCCCGTTCCTCACACGGGGGTCATTGGCAGGGACCATGACGGAGAAGCAAGGCGGGTCATTGCTGCACACCTTGCTGCAGGGTGCTCCATCCGAGAAGCGCGACATGCTAATGGCTGCCACCGTCTGGTCCATATCGTGGTCCAGAAACTGCCCCCACTGCATGAGCATGTGCGTGAACTGGTCATCGGGGGTGATGGTCTCAGTCCCAACCATGGCGGTGGAGACCAGGCGTGGTAGAGGAAGGGGCAGGTCCCTGGCATCTTCTGCCAAGGAAAACCCCCGGGGCAGGTTAAATCCATTCTGGTAGGCAGGTTTGAGGAGCCTCTGGAAGGCTGTGAGAGATGCACCCCACATCGGGTGCTGGAGATTGTTGCAAGACCCATCGTGGGTCCTGTACTTCTTGTGGAAGCAGATATCCGAGCAGTTTGGCGTGCGGCGGTGGGCAGAGCAGCCCGACAGGTTGGCAATCATGTTCAGGTAGTGAGGGGACACCAAGTCATTGTACCGATAGCCTGCAAAGGTAAAGGCAAAGCACCAGGTCACACCACAGCCGCCGTAGCCATCCGGTTCCTACCACCCCGTGTAAGGGCTCTGTGTGAAACCCGCTGCCGGGATTGTCAGGGTGGGCATGGGAAGGCCAAGTCGTGGTGTTGCTATGTAATTTATGGAAGGTTAAATGAGGCACGGCATCATACCAGGCCCACAGAGAAGAGAAGAAGGGGAAAAGAGTTTAGTTATAAACTGCACAGAGGTGGAAACCAGAAATGTTGTGACTGGCAGACCAAACCGTGGGGGTGGTCTTGGTCTGCATCCTGGGTTTATTTTACATCTCTCTGGGTTATTACTGCAACCTCGAGCACCATTGACCATCCAAACCCTACGTGACGAGCAGCAGGGAAGCTGCGGGTGACTGCCAGGGCGCTCTGCCATGCGAAAGCGCTGAATAATGCTGCGCTGTGCGGATGCTGACGGGGCAACGAGGAGGAGAGGCTGGCAGTCCGACCAGCCCAGACGAGACCTGCAGCCTGCAGAGAGACTCCTCACAGCCTGGAATACATCCAAGCAGGAAAAAGTATTTACGGGCCCCAAACGTACATGCCTGCTACGTGGTGACTCACCATATAGGTAGAAACGTACAACAGACATTCCCATACGCTGCACATAAAGGAAGTCCCAGCCAGCAAGTTTTGGAGTCCAGCTGCTGGATGCTTGGACCTCACTAGGTATTTTTGGTGTTGCATTGCTTTGTTGTTTGCTATCCTGCCTCGATAAAAGGAACCTGAGTGGCTGGAGCCCATCTGAGTTTGTAGCTAAGAGGTCAAAGTAGTAGAGAGGCAGAGAAGCGATCTCTCCCCTCCTCTGCTACAGCACCCAAATACTTCAGAGGTTTCAGTATTTTTCTCGTTGCCACTTGGAGGGCAGGAAACGTCTCTGACCATGCTGCCGACGGGCTGAACCTCAGATCCACAAAGGCACTCCTTTGTGAGTTAGATGGCAAAATATTTTTAAAGATTAGGGCTTTCAGTCAAGAAATCTTTAGCAAAACGGGGACCTGAACCACTTTCCCCGAGTACGGGGTTGGTATGGCAACCGCAGGACCAGCCCTCCGGCTGTTATGAAAACCATGAGATGTAGGAGAGCATTGCAACCCAGACAACACATTTCTTGACATACCCGAATTTGCACTTCTGAAACTTTCTGGAAGTCTACACATCATTTTTTTTAATTTAATCCTACGCACAAAGTTAAGAAGGGAAAGAAAATCCCTCCTACCTGTGACGTTCATATCCACGATGAGACCTTGTTGCACGTGCTCCTGAATCAGCTGCAAGGTCCTTTCGAAGATCTCACCTGCCCTGGCTGTTTCAAGGGTGTAGGGGTCCCGGGGGTAACGGAAGAGAGCCAGCAAGTCATTGGGCGTCTTGGGGCGCCTGTTTCAGGGGATTAGAAGTGATAAGGGAACATTAAAATAAATAGACTCTGTCCAGAGCAGTGAGACTCTGCAGGCAGCAGGAGGCAGGCTCTAAGCCTGGTCTGGTGCTTGACCCCCAAAACTGGTGTATAAGAAGGATGTGGCTTGCCTGCGTACTGCAGATGATTAAAGAAAGGATATTTTTCCCCAGGAAAATACACATATTTAATTTCCTCGGCATCTCTGGGTTTTTTTCCTGCTATAATAATTTATTTTTCACTTTTCAACAGCTGAAACCCAGAGGTTTTGGGCTTAATACAAACTATCTTATCAATAAAAACATATATCAGGGTGGAAGAGGAGGGAATGACCATTCACTCAGGAAGTCATTTTTCATTGAGGAAATGGTCAGAATTATTGTATTATCATTTCTGTCCACCCTACACAAAGCCAGTTGCATTTATAAAAGAACTATGCTGATCATTTTCTTTTCTGCTCACTGTCTCTGGAGCCAACTCCAGCTGGCAAAACGCACGCTGCAGATATAAGTGACATAAGAGCTGATATTTATGTATCAGATACTTGTGCATCAGATTTTTCCAGGGTCCCAAATGCCTGCTATGAAGCTCTACCACATCCTTACATCTACATGATGCAGCTTCAGCCTCCAATACTCGAAACAACACTGTAGCTCTCATTTGCAGATTGTCAACGATAAAATGAGATTTGGGAAAGCTTCATTCAGTGCCTCTTATCTCTTTTCTGCTTCGAGTCCCCGATCGTGGCACTTCACACACTTACTTGCTAAACAGCTTGGTGCGTGTTGAGTTGATGGCATGGTCCACGCTGCTGATGGCTTCCCGTATTGACGTGGCTACAAACGTGTCGCCGCTCCGACCGACGTCCGTGGCTTTTCAAAGCAGAAAGAAAGAACAAAAGCTTCTTCATTTACTTTGATATTAATTTGTCTTCCAAGCTCAAGAAAATCCATGTATCGGTACAAGCCCCATAGTAACTCCACTGCAGGTTGAACTCCATTTCCATTTGCAACATAAACACCATGAAACATTTTTTTTTTTTTTAAAAAAACACCGCAGATATTCTGAAGAAGAAATTAACTGCCTGAAAAAGAAGGTGACTTTTTCCAGGAGATGGCTGTGGAACACATATTCAGAGTTTGCTCCTGTACAGCTTTGCAGATAAATGCCTGGTTTGGTTGGTGGCTAAACCGGAAAAAGAAAACGTAAAAAAATCCCAGCAAGTTAACTCAAAATAATGTATTTACTTCCCTCAAAGGAAACTTCTGAAATTCATTTGAATGTATTGCTCATACGTTAATTTTCCATTTGTGGAACACTTCTAATTCAGTTCAAATTTAGCATTAACACATCAGATACATCATTTTAAAACAAAAAAAGAAATACGTTGTTTGAAAACCTTCAGAAGTAAACACATGAATTCTTAAAATTTACTGCAGACTGCATTTTTTTAAGCCAGGCTGTTTGTCACAGCTGAACAAACCAGTTCCCATTTGGCTACTGGCGTATCCAATCAAGAATAAATCACAGAAATTATCTCACGAATGATTTCAAACAACAAAGACATTTCAGATTATTCTCAGCTCCTTGCACACAATCCCTGTATAGGAAATGATACCAAATTCCCCTAATCAGCTACTCGCTATTCACGCTGGTTATTCCTGCGTGCTTGAGGACTTATATTTTTAACCTTATGACCTGCCTTTGATTTTTTTCCCCTTGCCCGTTCTTCCCTACCCTCTGAGAAGTACAATTTCCACTCTCGACCTCTGGTTTGACGAGCAGAGGAGTGCTGCTCCCCTTTATTCATTACAGCTCCCCTAATGCACGGAGCAGTGGCTTGAAAATGAGCGACTTATTTCCATCCCCAAGGGACCGAGCAAACACTTAAAACCCTGTCTTTGCCGTGACAACGTTCTTCTTCTCCCTCCCCTGGTGTGCAAGGTACGGTCAGACGATGACACGTGAGCGTGTTGGCACATTTTAATAAGTTTCTCCCTCCCAGCAGAGGCAGGAACTACCCACGCGCCGGCAGCTCGGCTTGCAGGAGGCGGTTTAAGACAACACCTTTGGCTTTGCAGGGAGAAATTGGAGCTCAGCTGAGGAAACAGCGAGGAGCGGCTGGGAGGTGCGTGGGCTTTCACAGCTGAGTGACTAAAGAAATAACAGAGTTGTCTGCTCAGAGTGTAGATGTCAACACAAGCATAGTCCCCTCTTACAAGAGAAGACTCCAGAGGACCACAGGAGATACCCTACCAGTGATGGTGAGCTGCATAGCGCTGGAGGTGAAGCCAAAGGGGTTTCTTGCTATGCACTCGTATCTGCCCTGGTCAGCCACGCCGAGGTCTTGAATGGAAAGGGTCCCGTCTTGGCTGATGTGGAACTTGCCGCTCTCTGTGATCTGGATACCCTCCTGTTGACCATCAAAAGACAGAAGACGCGTCAGGGTATGGAAGGCTTCCCATCATCCCAGCCTTCAGCCTATTCAGCAAACGCGCAGACGGATGCGATGAACTAATGTGGCCACCAGATGTTAGCATTGCTCTTCCAAAGAAACCAGAAAGCCAACCAAGGACATCTGCTCCTGCCCAGACCCACTGCGAGGAGGTCCTTGCTCAGGTCCTTCACCCTGGTCCACCTCCAGGCACTCACTGCAGGGCACAGGCACCCCACGCATTTCTCTGGCTGGCTGGAGTGACTGCTGTGCCCTGATGCTGTCACAGAGGTTTCATGGCACATAAATAAGTCTAAAAGTCTTCAGTTTTGGCACAACCTGAAACTGCTGAATTTTTGCTGGCCTTGAACTGCAGATACCAGCTTTTGCTGGCCCTGGGTAGCATCGCTGATCAAAGTGCTGTGACCAGCAGCTCGCTCAAACCCCACTGGTGGCTTCAGGTTTTACTTTTGTATTCTCCTATTTCTTAACATCTTTCTGCTGCCCTGCCCCAATCTAATGCTTACTCCGCTGCCCTCCCAGGCTCTTCTGCTCCCACGGTTGGCTGGAGCCCAAGGCAAGCTGCAAGGTCACCTCCCACGAGACCTCTGCAGGGTGACTGAGGCTCAAGCATTTTCCCCTCTAATTTGTTGTGTGCCTGACTGTGCTCAAGGGCAGGGCAGGTCCCAGTGAAGGTCACAGGTGTGACACCTATGGCACAGCAGGACAAAGTCTGAAGAGCTTCATCTAATGAAGAAAAGAGCAGCCAGGCTGCAGCGTGATTGCGAGGGATCGTGGCTTTGCCCCATCAAAGCTGGAGCCAACCAGCATCATGCAGTTCCACCAGTGGGAATCCTGGACATAAGGACAAACTACTTAGAGAAAAAAAAAAAAAAAATCCATTTTCAGTTTTTTTCCAGGAATAGTCAGTCAAGCATTTCTGACATCCTGGAAGGTCACGGGCTTCAAGTTACTCATTTGGAAGGAAGAACAAGAGAAAAGAATGCGCGTTGCAAGGCTTCGAGCCTGAGAAAGAGCAACATTCTTTTAGACCATTAAAAACCCCAAATCAGTGGAAACGTTGGTCCTTAAATTTTCATCAAACACAATTTCTTCCATGTGTATTGCACAAACTGATTTAACTGGTTGAGCTGGGAGAGGTGTTTGATGAGAGAGTTGTTTAATGCCCCCTCGGAGGAGCCACCCTGCTTCCCGGCGACTGCCGGGTACATGGTACCATCTCTTACTTTGACCCAGGTTATGGTGGGCCGCGGATCTCCTTGGGCGGCGCAGGTAATGGCGACGTCCTGGCCTGTCTCTGCCACCACGTCTTGGGGGGGATGGAGGAACACGGGTATCACTGGGCAACACGGGGAAAAAAAAGTCACAAGTGCAAGAAACGCATCAAGGAAAAAAAAGAGCAATCTGCGTGCAAAACATCTCAGCGTGGGCAAACCGGAGCTGGTGGGCTCTTCCTGCTGGTGCAAGGGCTCTTCGAAGGGGGTCAGTTTACCCCTGCTCTCTGTCTCTCTACCAAGTCCTCTGGAATTTATGTTCGTTATTTTCTGCTCCTGTGTGTCTCTACCTGGGGCAATTACGTAGGGATGTGCTGGGTTCTCTGTCGTTTAAAATCGTTAATTCAAAGGCTTTCCAGAAAAGATGCTCTAGCTGAAGCAAAGATCGTGAATTGATTCAGGACTTATCGGATGAGGCTCTCTGGCAAGTGTTAGTCAGGTCGGATTAAATAATTATATTGATCTTGCTGGTCTTAAAAGATTCTGTGAATTCTGTGCTTGAAGCATGGCTAATTTCATGTTTCTAGGTAGTTTCCTTCCCTCCCGCCTACCATTACTAAAATTCTGCCGAGTTTGTGAAGCAGCAGGGATGTTTGCTTATTTAGAATGATTATTTATATGGGAACAAAAAAGAAAATAAAAGCATGAAAGCATTCCTGTGTGACTTGTGTTTCATAGAGGCTCGATTTTAGAATACCTAAATTTAGGTTGAACCTACGACCTGGTAGCTAATCTTTAAGACAAACGAATCTGGAGCCAGAGTTAAATCTTCCTGAGAAGGAATCAGGGGTTTTTTGCAGAATACTTCACTTAAAAAACAATCTTACAGTTCATTCTGTTGGAAAGCCAAAATTTAAAAATAGTAAAAAAAAAGATTACTAAGAATTAAATTAATTTTTTGGAAATTCTCAGACAAAAATCCTTTGTTTCCTTTCTTTTACCACAATCATTTTCTTAACAACAACTCCCAAACGCATTAAAGGGCCCCATTTTTCACTCGGAGGGGTCAGCTATCATTGCTGACCACCTAACCCTGCCCCCGTGTTTAGTTGTGCAGATGCCAACCGATACCACCCCGTTCCCTGGCCGCACCAGATGACTTTCCTTCCCACGGTTATACTTTTTCTAGACTACCAGATAAATTTTCAAGGAAAACTAAAGCAGCTTCTTCCAATTTACAAATCTTGGCACTTCGGAAACCTCTTTTAAAGTTTCCCACCAACTGATGGAGCTCTTGCGGCTAGACGTCTGCTCCCAGGCAAAAGCAAACCCCCATCCCATAGGAACCAGGGCAATTCCCTGCCTTGTCAAACAGTGTGCTATATACCATAAAGTTAAGTTAATAAACCCATTTGCCAGCCCTTATTTCCCACAGCCTCACCAGCTTACCTCGTGGGGTGACCGACAGCTGTACCGGGAGGGTCCTCACTCCGATGGCGCTGATGGCGTGGCATTCGTACTGGCCTTGGTCATGCAAAGCAACCCTCATCACCCGCAGGGTACCTGTGGAGAGGATGCTGTGCCTCCGGTCATTCGGCAGTGGCCCACCTGGTCAAACAAGCGATTTGTTAATTGTCTGTGAGATTTCTCGTCCCACCACTGGAGGTGTCTGTGTGAGAGTTAAAAATTTCATTTCCTTCCCAACATGACATCGGCCACCCTGAAATACCATCTTCATCTTGCTAAGTGAGGAAGAGGGCAGGTGCTGCTCTTCCCACACCCAGGGTGATGACTGCGGTGTCTTGGAAGCAACTGGAAAGGGGCTGGTACCCTTTTTCCATCCTCATAAGCTTTTCCGTAGCGCAAGCTGCAGATTTACTGACACCTGATGGAGAGCAGATCTGTGCTCAATTATCCAAACCGGCTGTTTAATCAAATAAATGGAAACATTTAGCATTGTCTTTTTTAATTTGGTATTTTGATTTTCTTCAGTTTGGAAACTGCATTGTTTCAATATTTCCTCTATTTAAGGAGAAAAGTTCTAAATTAAAATGCTTTGCCAAACCCAAAAAAAATTATTAGAACTTCCCAGTTCAGCATCCTTTTTTTTTTAATATTCCATTTTCCTCCAAATAAGGGCTCTATTTATTCATCCCAAATACCAAAAGGAATCTGAATCCTCCCCCCACTGTCAAAAGTGGCTTTGAGAATGAGCGATGCTACATCACTTCTCCTCCTCTTGCCTTGTTCTTAGCACGCTTTCTGTGAAAGCGCTGTAAAGCCTGGCTGATCTTTGGATTGCTGAGTGACCTGGCAAACCTGGCTACAAAGCAGTTGTGAACCTTACACTTCTCGTCACTGTGCTCCTGTCCAATAGTGTGGCCAGCAGGACCAGGGCAGTGATGGTTCCCCTGTGCTGGGCACTGGTGAGGCCACACCTCGAGTGCTGTGTTCAGTTTTGGGCCCCTCACTCCAAGAAGGACATGGAGGTGCTGGAGCGTGGCCAGAGAAGGGCAGCGAAGCTGGGGAAGGGTCTGGAGCACAAGTGCTGTGAGGAGCGGCTGAGGGACCTGGGGTTGTTCAGCCTGGAGAAGAGGAGGCTGAGGGGAGACCTCATCGCCCTCTACAACTGCCTGAGAGGAGGGTGCAGTGAGGTGGGGGTTGGTCTCTTCTCCCAAGTAACAAGTGATAGGATGAGAGGCAATGGCCTCAAGTTGTACCACGGGAGCTTTAGATTGGATATTAGGAAAAACTTCTTCACGGAGAGGGTTGTCAAGCACTGGAACAGGCTGCCCAGGGAAGTGGTGGAGTCCCCATCCCTGGAGGTATTTAAAAGCCGGGCAGACGAGGCGCTTAGGGACATGGTTTAGTGGTAGACAGGTACGGTTGGACTCGATGATCTTAAAGGTCTTTTCCAACCAAAAGATTCTGTGATTCTGTGATCTCTAAGAGATATCTTCTGAAATCTGGGCAGTGGAGGAAAATAGGTTAAAGGAGATGGAGAACATGCTGGTGAAGGAGAATTTCAGCTGGTCCTTCTTAACTCTGCGTCAGGGCTATTGCTGTGGAAGCTGGAACACAATAGCCATGAATGCTCCACAGCACTAAACCATTAATTATGGCTTGTGAAGCATAAGGAAAAGTTGGAGGGCCTCTGGGCCAAGCGTTATTGGCTTCTGTCCCAGAAAGTGTTGGATGGGATCAGTTCAGTGGAGCCAGCAGTAACAATCATCCGAGGCTTTAAAAGTTCACCACCACCTGTTGGCCCAAAGTGGTTTTTCCTAAGCTAAAAGAAACCTCAGAGGTGTGTCAGCGGGGAACGATGCTCTCCTGCGACGCGCTCCCCAGGAGGAGCAAATCAATGACAGTGATGGAGAGCTGGTACACGGTGACACCCACCGACTTGGAATGTCCAGACTCTGCCGTTTCAAAGGAGGTAGGAAGCCACAGCAGGAGGAAGTTTGAGGCTTCCCATGGGTTTCATGCTGATGACAAACAGCACACTCCTTCCTTCTGCCGTGATGACTTAGTGTGTCAAAGACCTAAGAGGCTCCTTCCCCAGGGTTTAACACCGTCCTTGATGACCTACAGCGTACCTCCCAGTGTGACTAGGTCTGCGCTGATCACCCTCTGTCCTGTGCCAGCACTGCAAGGCATCGCCCTGGACCAGCAGCTCGGCTGCGCTCACCCACACCCCGTGGACGGTGGCATGGGAGAGAAAGAAATCGCGAGTCAAGTGAGGCAGTACCTGCCCTCGTCCAGGCAATCACGGGTGGGGGGTGACCCTCGGCAGAGCAGGGGAAGTCCACGCTTTGTCCCTCTGTTACTGTCTGATCAGTGGGGATGAGGAGAAACCTGGGAGAATCTGGAGGGGAAAGCAATGACTGAGCAGCAGGAAAAACTCAGGCAGCAAGCGCGGGTTAATTCTCAGTTCATGGGAGCAGAACCAGTCACAGGGCTTAAATACAGCCCCCTGACCGAGCACCTCATCCCAGAAGTGTCATCAGCCTGGGACTCCCCACCTTGCACTATGATCCTTGCTGTCGCCTGGATGGATCCCTCGGTGTTGCTGGCATTGCAGTTGTACTGCCCCTGGTCCGAGAAGGTGACGTTCTGAATGAAGAGCCCTCCAGAGCTGGTGATAGCGAAACGGGAATCCTGCGGCAAAGGAGAGCCAGTGCCAAGGGTCCAGCTGATGCGAGGGTGGGGGTGCCCGGAGACCCCACACTCCAAGGTGACGCTTTCCCCAATCAGCACTTCAGTGTTCTGCGGCTGGATCACAAAAGTGGGCTTGGCTGGAAGGAAAGGAGTGCTTCAGAAACCAGAAGCTCTGCTGCCTGCTCAGTTAGGGGCAGACATTGCTTGGACTCCTCATGCAACCCAGCTAGCAGTCACCTGGCTCTTCCCCGACCTCCAGATCCTCACTGTGAGCAATTCCTCCAGTGCTACTTCTTCCTACCACCTCCCCATCCCAGTGGTGCCGGAGCATCCCCACCCCTGTGTCCCCTTCACCCTTGATACCTCTGTGCTGCAGAATTCATCCCAGCCTCCAAACTCCCACCCCAGCCCCAAATTCCCTTCAATCTCTAACCCCCCAATTTCCAGCTCCCATGAAGGAGCCCCCTTACAGCTCAGACCACACTATGCCCTTAGCCACTCTCCTCCCCAGCACACCAAGAACATCTTGGCGCATAAAGCCGGGACGGCCTCTGGCTTAGCTCCGCTCCCAGCCCCCACCCGAGCTGGTCCTTCAAGGGGTGCACAAAGCTCAATTACATGGGGTGCCAAAATAGCGCAGAACGACTTCTTGTGTCTTGACCTCCCCAGCTATGTTCTTGGCCATGCACTGGTAGACGCCTTTGTCCGACTCCTTGGTATTCTGGATCATCAAGGTACCGTCTTGCAGCAGGTTTAGGCGGTTGTCATCTTTCATGTCAATCTCGTTGCTGAAAAACAGCCACAAACAGGGAAAATCTGAAAGGAGTAAGGACTGGTGGTCTTCCCCCGCGCTGCTGGGGGAGCGGTGGGGCTTTGCATGCATCGCAGTAAATCGGTGCTCCTTGGCGCTATTCTGAGACTTCATGAGATTTAGAGCAAGAGTTATGATTTACAGCACTGAACTTCAGCTCCAGCTCTGATTCACTCCCTGGGTGAGCCACTTCTTCTCTCACCACTGATTACATACGACATTTACAGCCCATCAGGAGAGCGTACTCTTCCCATGCAATAGCATCGTCGCTATTGTCAGGGCGTCTAGGCCCGGAAAGCTTGTTCTCGTTATTTACTAAGTGCAAATATAATAATGAATTAACATTGTTACTGCGTGCAGCCGTTTCTATTCGAATGGGCCCAAAGGCCTCAGGGGGGCAAAAATTTCTGAGTAAGTCACTGTGGGACCCCAACACGACTTGGACTCCAACCCAACCCGAGAGCTGTGAAACATCTTCCTTCTTTCTACAGCGACCTGCGACTCCTGGATCCCAGCCCACGGCAGAAGGTCCCACTGCTGCATCCCATTCGTCCCAGCACGAAGGAATCTTGGATGGCTGCAGATGATTGAAAAGGGAGAAGGGACCCCTCTTCCCCGAGGACAAAGGCTGAATCCACTATGCAAACTAATGTGCTTGCTGGGCATTTATTTAATTCCCCTGATGTCTCCTCACTCTAGTCATATCTCGTTTGTGGAACATTTATTATCATTACCCCTCTTCCAATGCTGTCTTTGGGAGCCTGCCAGCATTTCCCTAACAAAACCTTCTTTCCAGGGGGACTTAACTCAGCCGTAAACTTTTGCTCTGTGCTGAAACTCTGCCTGGCGGGGAGTTCGCTGAAGAAGCATACATTGATCATTTTTATTAATAACAGAGCCCGATTCAGACTCCCACAGACAAGAAGCTCGTAAAGCAGCAAAGAAACTTCACTTCCACGGTGGGCAACTGCTTGAGCACAAGAATATTTTACGCTGCAGCATTTCCCAGAAACACTTTGGCATCTAGCACAGCCATATATTTTTTTCAGCGTGGCTGTATAGAATGACAATCGACACGCTGCTTTGCAAGGTCTGCCTTTCAGTGGCGACCAGTGATTTTTCCCTTTGAAAATGAGCCGTCCTCCCAGCACGCCGGGCCTTCACTGAGAAAAACCTAGAGACTAGAAGCAATTCAGCAGTTAATAAATGGCAAGCATGGTGGCTTAGAGCAACACGAAATACTAATTTTAATTTTTTTTCTGATCAAAAGACAATTGTTTTCACCCTGCAGCGTATGTTTATGGGAATGTTATAAGCTCTTGGAATCCTTTCCAAATGCAGATGAAACATTACAAATGCAGATGAAAACACCGCTTGGATTACGTGGTCACCAGAGAACGCTATTAAAAGGAAGGTAAATACAACCCATGGAATAGCCGTTTCTTTTTCTTTTTTTTTTATTTTAATGTTGCGTGAAACAGCTTTTGTCATTGCAGGCAGTCACTGAAGAGCTCGGTGCTTGAAAACCTTTGCTACCCCAGGGCTCAGCGAGTGCGACTTACTTGTTGTGCAGCCAAATAATCGCAGGCTTTGGGTTGCCTTCTGCCCTGCAGGTGAAATAAACTGTGTTTCCCAAGAGGACGTCGACATCGTGGGGTTCTGAGGTTATGCGAGGCCTCTCTGCAAAACACCGTTTGTTTTAACACACCCCAGTCTAGAGCAGCACAAAACCACCTACAGCCCAACCGGAGGGTAATGCAACCCCCGTCCTGCAACCCCCAAGCAAGCAGGCACCAGCAGAGCTCTCAGCACAACGGCATCGACTCAGAGCCACCCCAAGACTTCTCACCAACATCAGCAAAAATGATGTCAGGGAGGGAACAGCATCATTCATCTGAGCCTGCCAAAAGCCCCAGAGGAGCGAAGTGGCTGTTGCTATTGCCAGTATGTTGGGCAGCGGATCAGATCCCCGCACAGCCCCAGGCAGCACGGCGAGAAAGCAGACCTGGCTGTACGCTGGTTCGCTATTGCTGCCCCAAGAGTTGGTCCCTGGCTCCCCCAAAATAAGCGGAGAAGTCAGTGGCATCCTCTCTTGGGTTGTTTTTCCGCCCCTGGCAGCCTGCTGTTCTCAGCAACCGCCTGCTCCACCTGAACACAGCGCCAGCAAACCACACCACTTCCCTTCCGACACGATTTAATTCATTATGTCCCTAATTCATCAGCTGACCCCTATTCAACCAAGCCTTCCACTATGTGCTTCACTCGAAGATGTGCTCAAGCACTAAGCAAGTTAAACATTTTGATGATGCGCTAAAATAGGGAGGAATTTATGCGCGTGGTCTGGAGCGCTTGGTCTTGATTCAGCAGAATACTTACCCATCTAACAATCTGCGCTCACCAGTAACCCAGTAAAACCAGCTGGATTATTCATGATTGAGTGAGAACCGGCCACCTTTTCCAGTGGAAGGTCTGTGCCCTTACTCCTTAGACCGCAAGCCAATGCCTTGGCAACCAGCCCCCACGATGCCAGTGCAGGACCAAACCCACCACGGCTCCCTGGTACAAAATGCTGATCCGGTGCAGATTTGCTCCGCTGGTTCACATCTGCTAAAAAGCAGTGGGGTAACGCGATGCCAGCGGGCTTCGTACTGACTCAGATATCAGCTGCCTGCATTATTAGAGCTTTACGCTGAATTATGCAGCGTTTGTCTTCCCCAGCTGGCACAATACCAGTGTAAAAGCCTAATGCCAGCAAAATCTTCCCACCAGGTGCTCTGGCTAATTTGACAGGCATCCCACTGTGCGCCCATGCCTAAACCAGAACAAATTTACATTAGCGGCTGTACCGTGGCACCGGCTGCGTGTCGGGGACGGCTCGTGGTGCAGCACATCCGCTGCCGCGGGTCCCACTCCACGTGTCCCCAGCTGCTTTCTCTAGACCCCTCCTATCCCTAACCCCTCGAGGTTACAGACCCGTTTGTGCCAATTCAACTCTTTGCGTGGCTGTGCCCTAAATTAAGCTGTGACATGGTCAAGATTTTTAAAAAAAATAATAAAATCATAGGGGAAAAGCAGAAGGCAAGGGAGAGTTCTTCAAAATCCAGCTGCTGTCACACATCTGGCTCACAGCTCGGCCAGGCTCGCAGCTGGGCTGGCATAGCCAGGGGATGCTGATAGCTGGCCTGGGCGAGTGGGAACATCTCAGGCTGACTCTGCCAGCAGTGAAGTACCAGGGAACCACAGCCGACGCTTGTGCAACCCTCCACCGATGCCTGCGCTTAAATGCCAGTTTTCTCTTTTTCTATACGAAATATTTAACTTTGGAAATTTTCAGGACAAAGCCTTTCATTTCAAAATGGCATTCTTCAGTGAGAAATGATCTAAATTTAAAGAACAGCAGCTTAACAAACACAATACGTTGCCGCGGTCAAAGCAAGCATTCAGCTACGTATCCGCTAAGAGTTCGCTTCGGTTTTCGGTTGTGTTTCCAGACATTGCAGCTCTCCCAGTGTTCCCCTTCTGCCCAGCCTGATGCGGGACATTTCTTCTGGTTGCTGGTTTAGCCACCGACCGCAGCAGGTCCTTTACTGGCCCCACTCTATCTAAAAACCAAGACAGCACCTTCCAGCCACAACGGAGCTGCTTTCAACCCCCCCACGACTGTCAGCTTTCTCTGCGTTATCCTGGTAACTTCTGGGACCCCACGGGGGCTGCTCCATTTCGGCAGTAAAAGGAGGGAGAAAGCAGGATGTCAGGGCAGGGAGGAGGGAGGACAAGGGGTGGAGGAAGCAATTCCTCGATGGAAGCCCAACTCCACAGGCTGGGGGTGGCTGGTGGAGGGGTTCGACCTCGCTCACCGCAGTTAAACTCCTGGGCTGTCAAGGTGACGATGGAGCGCCCGTGCAGCTCCCGAGGAGCCTCGCAGGTGGCGGCTGTCTGGATGCTGCCCTGCTCGGCGTATTTCTTCAGCAGCTCAGCCAGCCACATCAAGTCGCAGTCGCAGAGCAAGGCGTTGGAGTCCAGCCGCCTGCAAGACGGAGGAAAAGGCAGGTCATTTCCCAGCCGCTGGCTGCTCCCTCCTTCTCCAGGACACAGGAGGGGAACAGTCCTCCGGAGAGAAGGATCACTTGGCTGTTCTTCCCTGCATTTGATTGTATCCCAAATGAAAATTTGAGGTATTTCATTCCCACAATGTTGAAATGGGATGCTTAGCCAAGTCAGGAGGATTTCATTGAAAAACTACCATTACCCATCAGCCATTCCAGTCTCAAATGAAAATTATTCTGTTAAATGGGACTGTGCATTTTTGGCTTAATTTGAGGCAAAAAACCCCACTGAAATATTGGTATTTCCCCCAGGATGGAGATTTCAACCTTTACTGAATTCCATAAGAACAGCAGATAACACTGCCTCTGTTAGAGCTTTCCGCTCTTTCTTACCCTTAGCTCAAAAAAACCTCCCCCTTGATTTTAGCGTGCATGGGATCAATCTCTTCCTGCAACCCGCTGCTAGAGGTTGTAGCATTTCTACACAAGTGTAAGAACTTTTATGACTGCAACATACGCCTGAACCGTGCCGAACGGAGCACCCATGACCTCCCAGCGCACCCATGCTCTCCCCTCCGCTGACCTCATTCCTATGTGCAGTGCATAAGGATAAATAAATAAAGACGCATAAGGATAAATAAAGACGCATAAGGATAAATAAAGACTATAGAGGGATGAGCTGATGCCTCCTTCCCCACTGACAGTTTTGCAGTAGATGGGTCAGGGCCATTGAAAAAAAACACGGAAAAAAGGTGTAATGTTTCCAGAGACAAACATCTGAGAATGTGAGCTTTCACCCAAGGCCACGATACAGCGTTTTACCGACACCCCACCTTTTTCTCTGACACGTACAGGCAACATGTCACAAGTTATTCCCTGCTAAAGAAAAGTGAAGCATTTTACCTGCTTGCAGAAATCACAGAGGGCTGCAGTGAGAAACACATTATTTCCTTGGAGTTTAAAATCGTGGCAGAACACCAAAATTCTTTAGTTTTTGCCTTTTTTTTTTTTTTTTTTCCTCAAAACACGTAATAGAACTGATTTCCAGAGACCATAAAAGACAAACAAAGCAAAGCTCTGGGGGGCTTAAGCAAGCAAAAAGTAAGCTTAAGAGACAGCCAGGTTATGTGGGAATAACAGACCAGGGCATTCCTACATGGGATGAGGATCGTGCACCTCGACACCCCGCTGAGTATTTTCAATCTCTAGGAAAAAAGGCCTTTTTTTTTTTTCTTACGAATATGATTTTTCCTTCCATGTTAGATACCAATCTGAATTCATGATTGAGGTCATATCTGTGACCTGGACTTCATACATTTTTGAAGGATGTTTTATGGGTTCAAACTGTGTAGGACAGCAAAGGGCTGCGAGGACTTTCCAGGAATGTTCATTCCTGTGGCATTATTGAGCTGTAAGAAGATTATAGTTAGATTATAATTAGACACTAGCATGAAGAAACCACTAACTGGTTAAATCGGCTCTCGTGTCCAATCAAAACTGTTTTATAAACTTAGCAGTGGCCCTAGAAGTGCAACAATTGAAAACTTTGCCAAGCAGGCACATTTTTCCTCAGGTCCTGGCCATCCGATCAAAGATAAACAATTGCTCTTTGCAGGCAATGTTTTTGACTTACAGCCGTTTGAGGGATTCCAGTTGAGAGAATGTCCCTGGATGAATCCTGGAAATCTTGTTGTTGTGCAAGAATCTGCAACGGGAGAACCCATGCCAAAACATTATTCAGTATTTGCACTGCGCAGACGATAACGTCCCAGGTCAAAACTCAGCTTAAATACAAAGGCTGCTCATCAACATGGAGCTTAGTTTTTAAATTCACTGTGTGTGTTTCCATGAGCTGTAGGGATTTCATTCATTTGCGAGTGCGATGCAAGGCACCGAAGCGGAGAGTGGGTGTGGGCTGGAAATGGTGACTCAAGATGTGAGGTAACAGGTTTCAACTGGAACCTTAAAGTTCATCTGCTTCATGCTCTGCAAAGGGAGGAGAAAGGGCACGAAATCCCCCCAGACGGGACCCACCCTATGTTTTCTGGGTCAGCTCCAGTTTAGAAGGGACCTTTTCTTTTCCCCCCTGCAGAAGATAGGGAAATTTGACAAGGGCAACCATTGAAGTAGGCTCCAGCATAGAATCATTTGGTTGGAAAAGACTTTTAAGATCATCGAGTCCAGATGCTAGACAACTCATGCCCTAGACTCAGTGTAGTTATCAACCCAAATCCATGAGCAAATCTAATTCAGACAACAACGGCCTAAACTGGGCTTATCTCTGAACAAAGCTGAGGCAAATTCTCACTTCCAGAGCCTTAGCACACAGGTGAGACTCCCCACTTCTTACAAAAAAGCCAGTTGCACCAAGGGGCCAGGATGGAATAATTAACTCCCCATTCCCTTAATGGAGGAGAAAATTTATATCTAAAACTCATAAAGGACCGCTGACAAAAGATAGGAAGCAATTTTAGTAGACGGTGGAACAGGAAAGAAGAACAAAAGCGGTACAGCTTGCGTGCAAACGCCTGCATACGCACGCGTACACGCGAGCTCAGCCCAGTTGCCCAGCTTGGACGCCGACAAACCTTCCTCTAAAATTTAAATCCAGAATTTTTGTTGGATCAAATACCGCGACTGAGATCAGCCACGGCGTACTGATCCAGGTCTGAATTTTCCTAAGGGTGTTTGGATCCCACGATTTTATTTTCCTAGCATTTATGGATATAAGGCACATTTCCATGCAGACAGAAGGGTCTGTTGGTTTCACCATGGAGTGGGAACCACCATGTGAACTTTTGTCCTCATGGCTACATTACTGCTAGAAGCAATCCTGGGGAGCAGGAGACACACGACTTCGTTTCCTAGCTGCTTTCAAGAAGGATGCGTGTTTTTCTTGTTAGACTTTCTTCTGACTTTATTCCTTTTCCACCCTTTTTTTGTACACACTGCCCAACAGTGACTAATATTGACCTTATGGTCAGAGTAAAGTTTCAGCTGGCTCGGCCAGCTGTAGGGCTTTCTGCAGATTTACCCCTACTTAGGTGGAAACGTGAATATAACACAACACGGGAAATCCCCTTCGTATTCCCAGTAACCCTTCTACTTGGCAAGTACATAAAATCTCCTTCTTCAAGGAAGCTTCTTTTTGCATTTCCCTCCATTTTGCAGATCACACTTCACGCTACCAAAACGGTCACACAAAACGAAGGGGTTTTTTCCCCTTCTCCTCACCCCCTTACTCACAAGGAAGGTCCCGTCTTTACTCACAGCCTTTCAAGTTTCGGCAGGTCACTGAAAGTCTCCGTCTCCAGGCTTTCCAGGTTGTTGAAATGCAGGTAGCTGTCACGCAGACAATCACAAAGGGCAGGGTTACAGATTGCAATTTAGAAGACAGAAGATCTTTCCAGACCAATCCACCGGCGCCCACCAACCAGTCACTACACACCCCAGGGCAGATGTGAAGCCAGCATTCTCTTTAGCGTCTCCACTTTCCCCATGCAAAAATAGTAGCCAACACTGGCTTTGCCCTATTCCGTCAAGTATTTACACTCTCTCTAAATAAGAGGAGGACAGATTTGCTCTTCCCTGAAGCCCAGGACCACCCCATCACTGTGAATTGCCCGTTGCACTGTTAAGAGTCGGGATGAAACCGCTGGCCACGGAGAGCCAGCAGCAGCTGCTCCCACCTGACCACCGTACGGGAATTGTCCCTGCTTTCCCCCTACGGCCTCGGCATTCCCCAACGCATCCTTGGATCATCAGGGAGGAAGAAATAGCCTTACTCTAAGGCACTTGTTCCCAGCCTAGGAGCTGCAACATTTCGGAACGGGATCATGAGTTTGCTGAGAGTTAATTTGTACAAAAAGGCCCTGGGCAACCCGATAAGACTTCGAAATTGGTCCTGCTTGTGGCTGAAGGTGGGACTGGAGACATCCAAAGGTCTCCTCCAGCCCGCGTTTGTCTCTGAGTCTAACAGGGGCTCCCAGCACGTGCATCCACCCAGCGAGAGCAGAAACATCTGGAAACAGCTGCCATGGGGCTATTCTGTTTCTGCGGAGGGAAGGCACGGTCTCCGAAGACAGAGACGGCGCAGGCGGCTGAACGCTTGGATCTGAATGGCACATTAACGTGAACAGCCCCGTTCTTGCTAATACGGGTTAATGTTTTTAGTTCCACTAAAACCTCAAGTGCGACCTGCTGCTCCAGAGGCCGGGGAGACCTCTGCGCTGCCCCGGCCACCCCTTGCCACCACCAAAGGAAACCTGGGGTCTGCAGAGCAACACCCCACGATACCTGGGGCTCCCTGCTCCCATTAGCTGTGACATTCTCTGGCAGAACTGACACCTTCCTGACCTCCAGATGCATTTCAGTATGGTTTCAAAGCTGCCTAAATTCTTCCTACTGATTTTACACAGGCATAAATTTCACAGCGGACGCTGATTAATCACGGATCTACGAACACTCATTCTGCTATTGTAGCTGACTGCCTTGAGAAATAATTGCCTAAGCTGCCACATGGCTGTTGGATTTGTAATGGAAGGGTTCATGATAAATGGTCCCCTATCAGACTGTGACTCAGATTCTACAGCGGAGGGCAACAGTGGGGAGAGACAGACGTGTTTTAATAAGTCTCAGATGTCTGCTGTCATTGCTTTGGACCTTAAGGAAAGCATCTGATAGTGTCTATCAACTGGGTTATACTTTTTCTTGAAAAGCTGGCTTGTGGGGTACAGGAAAACGGGGTAGGATTTGAGCAAAGCTAATTCTTTTGGAACCATGCCTGCCTGAGATTGAAAACAGATGGGCCTTTCAGAGGGTTGTTTGTTGGTTTTGTGGTGGTTTTTTTTTCTTTTATTCGTGACATCAAGCCTGGAACGCTCATTGTTAAAATATCACTGTGGCCGGCATCATCTCCTCTCTAAGCATCTGCTTCCTATGTTTTCTCCCAGCTGGCTGATGAAGAACCCACCTTGCACACCAGGTTGGTAGCACACCTATTATTAAGCTCGCCTGAAACTTCCCGTTATACTCTGTCCACTTCTGCTGTCAGCCTGGAGAACAAGCTGGATCCTATCCCTTTTACAGCAAAATCCTTCGTGACATTCCAGCCCTGTAAACGCTGTCGTTTGGCACAATCCATGAATTTGAACGGTTTCACCTTCGGTCCCAGTTCTCCAATGATGCAAATAATTCCTATGCTTCAAACATCCATGCTCACGCTCTCTCCATATGTACACATGTATTTACACACGTGCACATAATATATCACGACCCCGGCATGAAAAATCCAATCCCAGTTTAGCAAGACACTTTAGAAGGGTCAGACCTCGGTCTTCCCATCTCACCTTGAGCACGGAGCGCTAAGAGTCAAAACCCAAAACCTCTTTGACTGAATAAACAGCACAGATTTGCAATGCACAGAAGGGGAGCAGACAAGCACTGCTCGAGTGTCGCTGTGATGGGCTCCAGCTGCCAGCACAACACGCGAGGCTCCTTTCATCCCAGAGTGCCATGCAGCTTGGAGGGAAGGTCATTACTTTGTTTGTTTGCATCCATCGTCTTCCCCCCGTTGCAATTTCCAGATGCTTTCCAGGTGCACGCGAGCACCACCACCCTGCTAGCTCCCAAAATACCTCCCTGCGCCAGCTCCCAGCTTGCGCTTACTTTATCCATTCATTTTCAGCAAAGGTTTGGGTAAGAAACTCATCCAGAACCCTCAACTCAAGCAAAGGGCCAGACCCCACTCTCTGCTCCAGGAGTCCCAGCAGACACAAACACAGCAGCCCAGCTGCCTTCTGCTTCAAGCCATCCCACAGCCCCCGTCTCCTCCCATCGTAAGGTCCTTGGACGTAAACGCAACCAGAAGCAGAGCTGGGCTCTTCCTATGCCTCAGAGGTTTAGGGTCAGGAGAAAACATGTGGGACGTCAGTATGAAGAGACCTCAGCATTAACTAACCAAAATCAGCACTGGGACCAGCTGTTTTCAAACGAAGCCAGTGTAGCCTTGCAAAACTGGATGATAAAACAGTAGAAGCCTCATCTTACTCCTTGCTAAGCGTCCCATACCCTCCGCTACTGGAAACACAGCGCTTGGGTTGGAGGAGCCAATAAATCCCTTACGCACATCACACCCAGCAGCAAACGAGGCTCGTTTGTACTTACAGCTGTTCCAGCGAGCGGAGCCCGTCGAAGGCATGTTGCTGGATGCTCTGAATTTCGTTTTTATACAGGTAGCTTTCAAAAGGAGAGAAAGGAAAAAGCATTGGGATAACCGATCAGCAGTCGTGTTTTAAAAAGACACAGAAACCAGCTATGAGCCTCAGTCAAAAGCAGAGCTTTCTGGCTGGATTCAAGGGCAATGGTTTATAGCTGTGACATTAACATCCAGAAATTCTGGCCACAAAACCCATGTCCTTGACTGGCAAACATTAGAAGTGGGCTGTTAAAGTTTAAAGAGGTTAAGAAACTACTTAGCTACCAACTCACAGGTATTTCAGGTTCTCCAGATCTTCAAAGGATCTTCTCACAATTTGTTTTATCTGATTATTGTTCAGCAGCCTGTTCAAATCGAGAAAAAAAAACACAACTGGTGAATTCAGCACATGTGAGACTTGTGGCACTTGTGTTCCTGGATGCCCACTGAAAAATCCTGAGCCCGTGTTTTCCAGAGTTTAAGATTTAAAGGGGTTAGAAGATCCAAGTTTGGATACTTACACCAGCAAGTCAATTAGAAGGTTTTTTGCCCAGAGGTGCCAAGTGCTTCCAATATGTACAACGTTCAAAGACCTTTCTCTACCTTCTGCCACAGTGGTTTTCACCCTGAAGTTACATTTCTGGCCAGGAAAGGGATGAGGGGAAGGGAGACAGGCAGAAGGAATTGGAGAGGAGAAACAAATTAAATCATTGCTGCCACTCTTGTACAACCGCAACGGTTTTTGAAGGTGCATGGTTGTGTTCAACGACGTGTGAGCAGGGGCGTGCAGAGCCAGTTTTTAAGAGTGCAAACACAGTTTAAAATGCCACTTCGCGGTGGAGTTCTAGGAGCTATAAAATAGTAATGGTCTGTTCTAATCACTTTGTATACAAAGATGTGCAAATGAAAAATAAATAAATATCCGACTCCGGGAGACAGCATCTTTCGATCGAGAGAGCCTTGTGCCAGATTTTAATATAAAACCTATGGACAGCGTCGCATTGGCAGGCAATCTCCGGCTTGTATGTGCAGTTGCCATGACTGTGCATGCAAATGCTGGCTGGTGCCAATGACCAGAAACGCGGCTCAGCCTTGTAATAACCATGCAACAGCGGTAACCACGCAGCTGAACACGACAAAAACCTCTTCTGCAACCACTGCCAAGCCCAACACCCAGAAAATGAAATAAATCACTTATAAATAGCTCTTTAATACACAACATTTAACTATTCATCGTGGCTGCCTAACCGCACTCCTGTGGGTCTTCCGCCGTGGTACCCCATGATGTTCAGATCTGGCAAACCTCACTGCGGCCGCAGTGCCGGTGGAGCTCATAGCCCAATAGCTCAGAGCACGGATTTCACCGGCTACACTTATTTTTAAAATTCCTAAATGGAGGTGTGGATGGAGAGGAGAGCTGCGGTCATGTACTGTAAAGCTTTGTTTTTCTAGGGTTGTAGGAAAAACTGCTGTTCCCTCTGCAAGCAGCCAGACCTTACGGCGTTGGGTTAAATTCAACAAGTGCGTTGGATGTGAATTTTCTATTGCACAAGCTCCTCTTTGTGATAGCTATGCTCCTCAGAAACGACCTGCCAGCAGAAGCAGGTGAGAAGACAGTTCAGCACTTTCCCAGCAGTAAAGCCCAATCTTCTGCCCACCCTTTGCTGGAGAACACCGGGTAGGCAGTGCCTCGGCCGGCCTCTGGCACTACCAGCAAAGGTTCCTTCCTGGGAAGAACAGTTTGTGCAGGTAAAAGATGGAGACAAAAGACAAAGAGGTGGGGAGAAATGGAAGAAAACGTGTGGGAAATGAAGAAAAGATAAAATCAAACGCCTCAGGGATGCAAAGATAAAAGGTGCCAGAAGCGCACACGTGTTACGGCAGCTTCGCAAGTTACTGCCAGGCGCCTGAGCCACACCAGCTTTCCACCACCTTGTTCTCAGGCGGAGTAGTACGTTAAGGGGCCCAAAAGCACGTTAGAAACTTGAGTGCAAAGAAACCTTTGGCAGTCAGAACAGTAAGGGTTTGAGAAAAACCTCAATATTCTTGATTTGGCTGTCCTCTCTTCATTAGCCACCCCGCTACCACGGATGTGGGTCCCACTACCAAACTGCACGTTGCCAGGGCTGCGGACGAGCAGCCCGAAGACGTTAAGGCAGAAAGTTGCTGGAAAGTTTCTGCACAGCTGGAAGCAATGGCTCAATACGCACGGCGGAGGTTAAACAACCTGATTTCACTCATAGGGATGCAAAAATGATGTCAAGTCCTTGGAACACACTATTCTGCGTTGACAGCCAGATATGCTGAGTGGAAATACAGCCCCTGAACACCAACCCAAAGGTTTATTTGATGATTGAACACCCAAGGACTGGAAATAACTGCTTGAGTGCAGCGCGGGAGAGGGTTTTTTGTCTATTTACCCACAGGATAAAGACAACACAGGCACCAACCGTGCACGCTTCCTTCCCTGCCCTCCATCGGTGCACTTTCATCTTCAGCCAGAGGAGGATGGAGGCAGCTTGTTCTCTGTTATCTGAGCCTTGGCCCCACTTCTGAGGATGCTAGATGGGCTGATAGACGGGTGCCAGCTCCGACATCATTCCCACGGACGCGAGTACCTGTCCCCTGCCACGAAACTGGCATCAGCCGCAGGGGACACGAGATAACGACCAGGTCCTGATGCAGGGTCACGCCAACAGCCTGAGCAGCCCCATGCACCACGATGGTCCGGACTCCTTCGCTGACCCTTCATCTTTAATGCAGCGAGTTCAGGGCGGATTTCAAATTGCAACGTGTTGTCTGACTGCATTTTGGTGCTATTTAAAAGCATTAACCTAGTCGGCTTTGTTGTCTTGGCTATTTAGGACAGTTCAAGGGGGTGTAATCAGTGATCCAAGCCAAATAAGATGAATTCTGGAAGTTCAGATGGCACGCGGTACGCAGGCCTCTTATCGTCTGATACGTCAAAATTTGTCCATTGCCCGATTAAATGTTAAAAAGCGTATGGAAGAAGCCATCTCTGTTTCCTCTCTCAGGATTCCCCATTGTAATAGAAGGATATGTCCTGGAAAAAACTCAGAAGTGAGATAATTTATGAAGTCCATCATCGTCCACATATTCCAAAATGCGGCTTTCAGAGAAATCCATAGACAAGACAGCACATCTGGCTCCTATAAAGACTTCAGATGGCTTGTGCACAGCTGTCTGCTCCTCGACTTCTGTGCAATGCACCCAGGCAGAGAAGCGTGCAAAATCCTGGCATGACCTGGATATTGATCCCAAGCTGCAATCAATAGCAAAACGCCCAAATTCCTGCTAATGTTGAAGAGGATTGAAAGCTAAGATCTACTGCTAACCAGATCTGTTGGGAATAAACGCTCTGGCAGACAGAAGCTGGAAAGATCGTTACCAATGCATGTCTTAAGTATACCCTGTAGCAAACCAAGCGAAATTAAAAGTATCAGAAGTATGTTTCCTGGAGCTTATCAACAGATATCCAAATGATGCGGCATTCCCCTTCGTGCCAGCTGGTGAACTGGGCTCCAAATGAGTAGGTGGACTCAATCATACAGGTTTTATTCCTGAAAAATTCTTCTGAGAGGTTTGAGATATACAAGCACCATGAGAGCTGGCCCAGATTCACTAAGAGAACATTTTACATTCAGCTTCCTTTAGGTTTTATGTCCTGACCGCCCCTCCCTTCTCCTTCCCCACCCTCTCTCCGGGTTGTCAAGCACAGGCTTAAGTTGCATTAAATGAGTCATTTTCTGTTCTGAAGAATGTATTAAATGATGTGACAGTACAGAATTCAGACTCAGAACTTGTCCGCTTTCCTCTTTTCGTTTGACAAACCACATGCTACAGTCATCGTGACATAACAGCTATTTTTTTCCTCCCACCGTTAATAGAAATCATCACGTAGTGTATTTAAAGGGGGAGAAGCAGCGAGTTTAATGTTCAGCCATGCATTCTCCCTCGTTGACAGAACGACCTGGAATAGCCATTTCCCATATTTGAGGGAGAAACTTTTATTCTGAGATCCAAGCAGGCTCCGACATCCCCTCCGTGCTTGCAGGAACACGTTCTCTCAAGAGCTACTAGGGGGTCCAAGACAGAGCCTCCACGTTACTCCTGTCGTTCACCCTGAAACCCTTTACAAGCAGCATCTAAAGGAGAGCTGCAGAGCTCACCAGAAGTGCCTTTTGCTCTCAGCTAAGCAGAAGGAGAAACACGATGTGAGCAAGGACACCGGCAGGGCGAAGGCACAGGCACAAGCACATACCACGACGTGGTCTCCGCAGAGTCCCTATTCTCTAGGGTGCCCATGCCACAGGCGGAACAAAACACCTACTGGGGAAGTTAAGAAATACTGCTTTGGTCCCAGGGTTGGACATTTCTATAGATGATGCTGGAAAGACCCAAGTAGCAGCAACCATTTGGCTGTGATGGTCTTGGCTTGAAAATACAGCAATCGACCAGTTGGGTCAACGCGGCAGGGTGCTGACCTCCTGTGGGAACACGTAAGGGGACAGTCACGCAGGGGTGCCGTCATCCATCCCCACCCAAAGATGACCTAAAGCAGCAAAGACTGGAACGCAGTGAGAAGCTATGCCTCACCATGGGCCCGCAATGTGTTTTCTCTCTGCCACGGTCCACCACCTGCTGTGAGCTAATGTTGGGTTAGGCGATGCGGCTGGGGCTGGCAAACTCAAGCAGAACATCTGTTGAGGAGCTGCGGGTATTTTGTGGATGGCATACAAGAATTTTTTCCCCTCCGCCTCCCTCCTACCCTATTTTTTTTTTTACCAAGGGGACATATTAGCGGTTTAAAAATACACAAAGGAGATCCTGACACCAACATCTGCGCAGGAACTGAGAAGAGGCAATAGGAAGGGATGAGGAAACCTTACAACTCTAAGAGCTTTGGCCCAGGAGGACTTCTCCGGAGCACAGTATGTTGCTGACAGCCAACGAGCGAGCTCCCAGTGGTGCAGGATTTAGGATAATTGCTTATTACCTGTGGTGCTGTACCAGGAGCCCCCAGCCAGAAGCGTATAAGGACTGCATCTCTTCCACAGGCAAACAGGGCTCCTGTTTTTAATTTTAACGTAGTGCTCTGTAATATATCAAGTCTCTGCACCAGGGAGAGAAGAGAGGAGAGCCAGGGGAAGGACTGAGCTGCTGAAAAGCCCCGCTGGACATTCACGGCAGGCCCCTGTTCTGTCAGTCTCACAGCCCACCTCCCCACATCCAACGCTGCCTACAAAGGTTTCCTTATCAGGGTGGTTTATAAACTGTCAAACTTGGATATAGTACAGCCATCCTGCCCAAAAGGAGATGCAGAACAGAAGCCTCACCAGAATCTGCTGCCCTTCCTCTGTCAGGCCAAAGCACTGTCGGAAAAGGCTCTTTTAACAGCATTTATTTGCTTAAGGAACATTATTTTAAGTCCCATAGCAGAAAGCTGCAAGCTCAGAGCTCTGCATATGGAACCTGAGCTACTCCAGCCTCCAAACCTCTCACTTCAAATATTCTGGCCAAGCTTTCCCAGCAAGTCTCTCAGAGATTTTAAATGATTTATTCTCTTTACCACTTGAAGACCTATGAGAGTCCTCAGGCAAACATTCACCATCTAAGAAACATCAGCAAATTCTTCAGCTCTTGTCAGTTTTGATGTGGGAATTGGACAAATCAAAGTTCCTGGAGAGAAATTTGCTTTAGGAGTACGAGGTCTGACGTTCTCTCATTTGGTTATCAAGGTCCTCATCCGTGGGAGTTAACTACTGCGAGCGTGAGAATAACTGATTTTTCCAGTTTGCCGGCCAAACCAAGAAATACAACTAAGCATACCAAGTACTATCTGAATGGAAAGGTTTCATTTGCAAAAGCAGCCGATTTTCAGAATTCATATATAAAAATGCCACATTTTGTTAGAGCAGTGTTTCACCTAGTTTGGTATTCCAGCTCTGACACCGGTCATAGGACACTATTTAGGGAAAGCCTGCCCAGTATCTGTGCAAAACATGTTCCTCTTGCCGTCCCGGCATCCATAATCATGAGATTAGGGATGTTAGGGGGTACATCCATGCCTATTCCCTTTAGTATCTGTTCATGGACTTGCTGTCCTTGATTTCCTTGTCCAGGAGGGTGTGGAGACAGAAAGCAAAAAGAATTGGACGAAATCACGGAGCATAAACAGGTATTACAGAGAGACAGGTCTTGCCATCCCAGCCAGGCTGCGTTAGGTATCTAGCTTTAAGCAGAGCGGCTGGGGTCAGAAAGAAAGAAGCAGAAGTCTCGCAGATGTCAGGGACCTGCCTAGACTGAGGCACTGGCAGGGCAGGGACTGGGATCTCTTACAAAGCTCCGCAGGTTGGGTGGAATGTCTCTCCAAGTGAAGGCCTGCCAGCATCCTTAGTTTCCCCCAGGTTCGGCTGAAACTAGCCTGGCGGTCCTGCCGTGCTGCCTGCCAAACATCTGTCTGCATCACACAGGGATGACATCACTTGGAACCGTTTGCTTTCTCGACTCAGGAGAGCTTCAGGGGTGGAAGAGCAGATCCAGAGATCAGGATGCCTCAGCAGAGCTTTGTGATAAGGTAAAACCCTACGGACTTGGGGTCTATTTTCTCTCTAGGTATTTTAGTCACTTTTCTCACCCTACCTCAAATGACAGAAATCCATCGGTATTAACCTTCAGGATCTTTTCTCTCTATTATTTTTGGTAATTAAGTACCACATGGTGCTGTTTGAGAGACTAACACAGGCTGTTCTTCTGCTCTGGAGGAACAGCATCATTGGCCATAAAGTTCTCTACCAGTCTATTAGTTGACCACCTGTACTATGAGCAGGGGCCTGCGCCATGGCCAGGACAATCTGAAGCATCCTGCAGTTGTGGTTTGGCCAATCAGTCCCACACATACAGTGAAACAATATTTAGCAAATTTTGGTTTTTACAAGATAGCTGTTGAACAGGTCTCTATGATCAAGTCCTGCTGTATTCCCACTCTTCCTAAAGCTTCTTACACTTGACTGAATTCCTTATCGCCCAGGTCTGCCGTCTTTACAGGATCAGGGACTTCAGATCTCTCAAGGTCAGACAGAAAAGAACAATCTGGGCTTTCTCTTGCCGTTTGGGACCATGAACCTATGAACCCAGGAAATCTGAGCACGTCTGTCGTGCGGTGCAGGTTCCCAAGCTAGCTGGTTTGCCTCACAGAGAGATTCAAGCTTGGACCTGGAAATCTTAGAGCTGTTAGCACCGTGTATCAGCTTGAATAATCAGATCTGAGTCTCAACAGGCCAATTACATCCAGCACAGTGCTGTGCTGACACAGCTTCTGTTTCTGATTTGGGAGCTGGTTTGTTTTCAACTTCTTGGCTACGCGGTGCAGATGGACTCACATCTATCTTCAAACCCTCATCCTTACAGCGGCAAGAATCAGCAAAGGTTCCCACTATTTGCTTTGAGCAGAGTGAGAAGCTTGTTAGTAAGAGTAGTATATCATACCGGCGTGAGCATGCCGGCTCTGGCTGGGATGCAAGACGAAAGGAACTGCCTTCTACTCCCATTCCCGTGTCCCATTATGGGGACAATCTTTTTAGCATGGGGACAGTCTTTTTAGCAAGGCCTGTGGTGACAGGACAAGGGGTGATGGCTTTAAACTAAAGGAGGGGAGATTTAGGCTGGATAGAAGGAAGAAATGTTTTACACTGAGGGTGGTGAAGCACTGGAAGGGGTTGCCCAGAGAGGTGGTGGAGGCCCCATCCCTGGAAACATTCCAGGTCAGGTTGGACGGGGCTGTGAGCAACCTGATCTGGTTAAAGATGTCCCTGCTCACTGCAGGGGGTTGGACTGGATGGCCTCTAAAGGTCCCTTCCAACCCAAAGCATTCTGTGATTCTAGGATTCCGATCTGCAGTAGGGTAGGTGTAGGCATTTATTCCAGGGCAAGGCATAGGGACAAGACAGCATTTGGAAGGATGCACTCTCACTTCAGCCAAAATCATGTACAGCAACTAACGTGGTCCATGCATTTGAGGAGGCCATGGAAAGGAAGAAGCTTTTAATGCATCCCTCTGCTACCTTGGTCCCAGGCCAGAACTGGTTTTACGGGCTACTCTAAAGCCATACCTGCTGAAACATCCTCAAGCAGTGACAGTATGCATTGGGATTGTTATTTTTTTTTTTTTTTTTTAAAAGACAGGTTAATTGCAAAATGAAAGTTATTAAATTGCACATTTAATTAAAAAGGGTACGAAACAAGATCGGGGGTAGAACAGAGAGAATTTTAAAGCTTTAGCTGGATAGGCACAACTTGGCTGAAATAACTAAAAGACCAAGGCCATCTTTAAGCCATTATGGGGGACGGTGCTAACACAAGTAATAAATGGATATCCGCACTGCAGGATCGCCGGGCGGAACTTACAGTGTGTTGAGGTTCTTCAGTTTCCTGAAGGCTCCAGGTTGTATCTCCTTGATGTGGTTGAAACGTAAATCTCTGAAAGCAGAAATGACAATCAGTGCACTTGTGATATAAACAAGCCGTTAGCAATCAGCATCATCCACGGGAGGAAGGAGGGCTGCTGGGAGAGTCTATCGTACCAGGCCTACACGAAGCGCAGAAATGGAGACAAAGATCTGGGAAGGGAGCGGAGAAGGAGTGGGAACGATGGACAGGGTCTACTGTTGTCTGCAAAGTCAGCCAACAGCCAGGACATGCCTACATTTACAAAATTCATTTTCATTTCATAGAAAACTAAAGACTGAAAGGACCCAAGTGATCATTTCCACGAACATGGGACAAGGTCTCCTGCTCAACACCCCAAGTTCACGTGCAATTACACTTGCATCTCACACTGATTTGTAGAGGAATGAACATCATCACATGGACCCCTTTTTTAGCTCCCTAGCAAAATTATCGTTGCCCTAAAATGGTTAAATCTGATCAAATAACCTCATATAATAAGCATTTCACATTCTGCTCCGCAGTGCTCCAAGACTCAGAACAGCTTATCGCTGTCTGTGTTTCAAATTTGTGCCAACTTCAATTAGAATTAGTGGAGTCCAGAGGATTCTGGCAAATTTCAAGGGCTGTCCATGCAACTACATCGACTTGGAGCCCTAAAACATGGGGTTTTGATTGCTAATGAGATAATAAAATAAGAGCTAAGTGGTTTAACCTGGTTAACCAAGTAGAAACACTTCTATGGGGAATGTGCATTGATTTGGCACCTTCCATGGCCCAGTCTATTAGAACGAATCGCAGAAGACTGACAAATGTTTTTTCTGCTAGTTTCTATCCAAAGCACAACGATGAAGTTGCCTTTTTTCCCTCCTATGCTGCCTGATCCATCCCATTTAGAGAATACGCAGCTATTGCTCGGCTTAAGGCAGCCTTTTAAGGGCATTTGCTTTAAGAGGAAAAAACCCGCGAGTATGCTGAATTGAGTTACAGAGCATTTGGAGGCAGAGTTTAAAGCAAGAATTCTACAAACAGCTACAAGTTCAACACTTATTTTTAGAACAGGCATCAACAAAATTCATGTTCGTATAAAATTAAGATTAGAAAGAGGTGCATTCGCTGCGGGTAGCGGTAAACTCAAACTGATGGTGAGTGTCCAAGGGGCCTGAACAATCTTTGAGCAAGTACTCGAGGACACACTGTAAGTAAAGCTGATTTTATTTTAAGATATAACGTTTCTTCAGCTTAACAGTTTGCAAAACTAGTTATTTTATGTTAAAAAAAATTCCCACTAAATTTTCGTACTTTTTAGGCAGAAAACGCATGGCATTTTTAAGAAACTCAAGTTCCACTGAACTATTAAATCTCTGCCTTGTCACCCCTGTGTTATCGCTGAATGCAATCGAACGCGTGCCAGTGGAAGTTGTCTTTTCTGTTGCATTTTCTCCTTTCTGTAACTTTTCAACTCTGAACAAAGGAAAGAGAAGGCCAAGGTAGGGAGAAGCCTCTCCCCTTTCTCAGAGGTAAGTATTGCACAGAGAAGAGCCAGAGGGCAGGAAGGAACACAGCTCCAATATTTCAAAAAAAAAAAAAAAAAGCGTTGGAGTTGTAATTTACAAGCACCGTTTGTCCACTGCAAACTGCAGTCCCGAAGGATCACCCTTTGGAATTGCAGTTTTTAACAGGAACTTTACCTTTGACATTTTCTGGTGCGTTTGGCTTTGCTTGCATTGCCTCCAGCGCGCGTTTCTTGCTCTTCTTGTCGGAAGGTGTTACGCAGCCCTCCTCCCTGAGGATGTGAATTTGAGGATATCGGTACGGATTTTTCAAGGCGCTGGTTGACACCGTAAAGCCAAATACAATTAAACACTGGCAAAGGTGAGAGCCCAAGGTGCTGACTATTCTCCACGGCCTCATTAGAAGGAAATGAGGAAAGCCTAGACCATGAAAAAAGGTGAAGAAATGCAAACTTGATTTATACGCTGTAACGCGCAGACACCAACGCTGCCTGCCCCGGGGGGCTGTAAAGAGCTGTGTAATTAGTGCAGGCAGCTGGCTACAGGTAACGGGGAACATAACAAATAGATGGAAGAAATACCCAGGGGTCAGGGCTGAAGCTGTTGATGCTCATGGAAGGCAGCGGGAAGCAGGCAGCGGAGTGTGAAATACCACTTTGTGTCACAGGCAGGTGGGGGGAAAAAAAAATTGGACTATTTTAATGGACAAAGGCAACTGCAATCCTTCATCCCCCGGCATTCACACGTAAGCGCACAGCTTCCACAGCTGAAATGAAAAGCAAAACGCAGAACCACCGGTGACTGAAAACACCTCTGAAAACTCAGAAAAATAAAACACAAGCTCCTCCGCTCCCAGGGTTGTTTTCACTATCGGTTGCTTGCTGCAAACAACCCCTTGGCAATGGTGCTGTGGAAGTTTGCACCTGGTCTCCGGCTCCCTAAGCGAGGCTGGCCTCCCAGCGGGGGGTTTCTTCACCTGCGAGAGCCATGAAGCAAAGCTGGGCTGCAGAGCCTGGCAGGACTGGCCCCGTGTCACTGATGGAGGTCTCACGGCTGTCGCTGGGCTGCACCACCTCTCAGTAGTGCTCCCGATGGAAGCGCAGGAGATGCCTCCTGGTAGTTCCCGCTGCTGAGCGAGCAGCGGGGGTCTGGTTTCACGCAGGAACTTTTCCCCTATACCATCCCCAAGGGGCACATAATAAAATTTAGCTTATTATTTTAATGAAATATCTTGATTTTTCTTCTGTTTTCTGTTCCAGATAAGACCTTCAAATGAGTCCCTGGACCCCAGCTGTCTTGCACTCCTTTGGAAAGCTCACCCTCGGGTTTGCTCTCCATCACACAGAGGCAACAGCTTTCCCCACAGCCAAAAAAGGGACCCGAAACAGTGCATGTCTACTCTGAGCACTTCATTTCAAGAAATGCTGTGAATTAACTGGAGAGAACCCAGAGGAAAGCAATGGGAACGATCTGAAGTCTAGAAAACATGACAACGAAGAGAACCGACCTGGCTTATTTAGCCATCGATACAACAACTGTGTCAGAACAACGCTGCGAACAGAAAAGGGCAAAGAGTCACTGACTGAAACGGCAGATTCTGTTTTGTGGGGTTTTTTTAAATATCTTAAACAGCAATGCTAATAAAACCCTCAGGTGCACTGCAGGCGAGACAGACATTAGCCACAATATGGTTTAGGTAGCGCGGATCCTGCCCTGGAGGCAGAAGGACAGACTAGACCATTTTGCTCCCTGTATCCAAGAAAGCTCCAAGCAAGCAGTAAAAAGCCACTGGTGTGGATGTCCCTGCACAGCAAAGCCAGCCCCTGGAGAGACACGGAGGAACCCACACCTTCCTCCTTACCCATGCATTGAAAAACCCCAATACTTTGGCTCATCCATAGTGTTTTTTCTCCAGACCTCGCCTTCACCCGAAGCTCAGCTGGTAGCGAATGCCACGTAGGGCTGCACCGGGAAATTCCTGGCTTGCATGTATTTGATCGAGAACATTCCCTACAGAGTTCGTCCCCTCTTACACAGAAACGCTTGTTTCTCTCTATTCCCAGGGCACTTTATGTTTCTTCTCACGAACAAGTGTGCTTTTTACGGGGACCCACCACACGGCTTCTCCCGTGCCAGCCCCTTCCAGCTGCTGCGTGCACCAGCAGCTGGGCTCCCTCGCTCCCGCTTTCCACCTCGGCTGGAATTTGCACAAGGGAAATCCCTTGTGATTTAACTCTCCCCATGTTTTCAAGGCCAGCAATCGGGGATTACAAGATACCTTTCTGCAAGGAACGAAGGGGATATCTGGCTGCTAGAGGATCCCAGATCCTTTTCTACCTTCACATACACAGCGCCTGGAGGCCCGGGGCAGCATCGCTGTCCTGCACCATGCAACACTGATCCCTCCGGACAATACCAGCTTGACTGGCTCAGCAGAAAATCTCACCAAACCCTTGTGCCAAAGCTTTGACGGGAAACTGGGCTGGAATACATGGATAATCTAGGATCTGCTATTGAAATAACTCACCTTTTCTGACCCTGGGAACTCTTCGCCCCGTTGCAGAGGCTTACCAAGAATGTCAGAATTTGCAAATGGATGGGGCAACAGGTCTTTACTGAATGACACTTGAATCTTTCTGATCCTCTCAGAACAATCATTCCTGAAAGCACCGTGTTAAATGATTAACAGCGATTAGCATATAAAGCAAGCAACGGCTTTTACAAGAAACTTCCACTTCTGTTTAACCTATTTAGGCTTTTACAGAATCATGTATCACTACGTTAACTAAGCAGATCATTAGCTACAAGAGGTATTTTACTGCAGTTCCATGGAAATTACTGGGTTTGTTCCACTGAACCATCTTTTGTGTTCAAAACGTTGTGCACAGCAATGATGCTGGCGGTTCTGGACCATTTCACCCAGAACTGGTTGAGCAAGTGGCAGCCACCCAGTCATTATCAGCAAAGACACAGAGAGGGAAGGTGGTTTTACAGACAGAGATAAGACACTGAGGTTTCTTCCAGTGTTTCCTGGGGAAGGGAGGGTGCGAAAGACACCCTAAACAATTTTTAAGTCGAGTTTCCCATATATAAGAAGAGCCAGAACATTTATCAGAAAGACGCTCGCTTCTCTTACTTATCCGCAGAACATCGGCGTCAGCTCCGCAGGTCCCCGCACCCTGCCAAACAGCTCCAGTTCTGGCACGAAGGGAAAACAGCCTTGCTGAGATGGAAATGAAGTCTTCCAGATTCACTGTCATCGGCTCCCCAACTCAGGAATGTCCCTCTCACACACGCGTCCCCAAATGGCTTTAATAAATGACAGCCTTCCTCTCCCAACCCTACATGGACAGCTGAGCATTGCCATCTCTGCCAGACAGATGAGGAGACCGCAGGGAGGCTCAGGGATGGGTTTTTTTTTCCAAGTCCCGGCTATTTTGGGGTGTACCAGCTTAAGACATCAAGATTTGACTGTTCAAAGGGTGAAGAGGAAGGAAAATATGTTCAGCATGGAAATACCAGGAAATGAGATTACGCGATCGTGGACGAGATGCTGCAGAGCGAGCAGATGCAGAGAGCCTCACGCTGGCGAACAGGCTGTCGTTGCCTGCTGCACTGCCATACCGCTCACATGCTGAAGTTTTAGGGATGGGCGCACTAGATTTTAATTAAGAAATTACCACAGGCATTCCCGAAACCAGCTTTTTAAGATTTCAGCTCCCACAAACAGGGGTCACATTTTCAAAAGGGCTCCCTCTGCGTCAGCTGGGGCAAGACAGTAATTCAGCGGCCAACGTACCCCGCTGTTTTGATCCCACCTTTTCTGTGCACGTAAGCTGGCGTGAATGTTGCCCTTCACAGCCTGGCCCTGAAGGCACTGCCAGGGCAGGAGGGGTCTGCTGGTGCTTCATCCCTGCTGGAATCGTTCCATCACCTGCCACAGAGCATCCCTTCAGCTCTTGCCAGTAAAGGCAGGAGCAAGGACTATCTCCAAAACATAGTTTTGGCCCTGGACACATATTCAAGTGGGGAGATTACACAGCAAACTGTTGACCGCATCAATCTTATGTAAGTTGAGCTATTATGTACTAACAGCTGGTATGGATCTGATCCTTTGGGTCTGATCCTAATCAAACCAGCTAAGTCTGCTCTTGGGCACTCATCTCAGCAAGGAGCAGGACTCTCTTAACCTAATGCATGTTTCCTTCGTGCCATCTATTCAAGATATTGCCCACATCAAATGAAGACAACTTCCCCTCCTGCCGAACTGTGTTCTGACCCTGCTCTGGAGGGAGTAAAGGAAAATTTCAGAGCGTAAAGATAGATATCTCTCTTTCACGGAGTCTAAGAAGCAGTAGCACCGTGCCAGCTCAAATGAACTGCTGGGGCGTTCTTTAATAGCAAGTCTCATGTAGCATAGGTGCCAGCTTTCTTCTTTTTTAGGAGCATGACTGTTTAAGTCTTTACCCAGAATACACACGCATTCTTTCACCAAAAAATACTGACTTCTCCTTAAACAGCACAGGAAACAATCCTGGTGTACCTATGGGGAGAAGGATGTGGCGAGGTCAACGAAAATGCAAACACTCAAGCGGGAACCAGATGATGAAGCACTGTGAAGTTCAGCGAAGGCAGGATTTCTAAGGTAGCTACAGTCGCAAGAGTTAGGATGCTTTCATCAAAAGATGATGGAATATTTCTAGAAGGAAAATATGTTTTAAATACCTTTCCTCCCCATTTTCCTTCCCATGAAGGGACTTCTATAAACAGAACATACAGGAGACTTTGGTCACCTCCAAAAGGTTTAATGAGGATTAAATACTACAGCGACAGAAGTCAGAAAGAGAGCACACCTGGCCCATCCAGAACGCGTGGGTGCGCGTTTAATGGCTGCATATGAGACTACCACATGCAGGGGCAATAAGTAATCCCTTCTTTAACCCAAACCGCATGACAGAGACCACAAAGGGCCCAGCATTTCCAAGAACTCGTTTGCTCAGTAAACCTTTCCCCAACAAATGTATGAAGTTCCTTCTCAAAGCTATGCTCCTTAAGATAGGCTTAAGAGAGCTACACCCCGTCCCGCTCCAGCCTTCCCTACTGCAGTCCAACGACCTCCGGAAGGAAGAAAGGAACCGAGCGGCCGCCAAACAAGCAGCACAACGACGAAGGGAAACAAAACTCGTCAAGCTGGCCATGCCCACGCTGCCCAATTAGCAACCAGGTCCCTGAACAACTGGGTCACCTTCCGTTCATGCCAGCGACGCGTTCCGATCCCAGATACTGCGCCGCCTCTGCTTGTGCCCTCAGCGATGTTTCTCTAGAAGCGCTCATTCATTACGTGCTATGCATAATGCGGAAAGGAGAATAACCCACGGATAATTGGATTGCAATCCATTAGCTGCCAGCCAGAGGGGAACTTCTTTCCATGGCGTTCTTCTACTCGTGCCCACACAGTTCAGAGTTTATTGTTTTAAATGTCACACTGTAGAACAAATGACTGAGAAGGTTAAAGACCTATTGAAATTTTCTGAGTGTATGTTGCACAGCTGTTCCCTTCTTTGGGCTGCTGGCGAAAAGAACTGTTCGAATCCCAGCGGTAACCAGCAGATCACATCTGGAGACTCATGTTCCAGTTGAACCGACAGCAGCCAAAATACGTTCGCAATTATACACCATGAATTTTTATAGCTTACTTATCTGTACACGTGTAGCCACTCCTGCCATCCTATTCTCTGCTCAGGATAAAACGAACAGACTTCATTACCAAAGACAAATAGCCGATTGCTAAAACCAGACGTTGGGCCAGATCCTCAGCTGCACCCAGCTGGGACCGGGAAGGGAGGAGGGAAATGGCGACCAAAGAGGAGCCAGTAACAGCTCATCAATCCTGGAACTGGTTCCATGCCAATCCCAGCATCGCTCGGAGAAGGCTATGGGCTGCTCTAAGTTACGCCAGCTGGCTACAGCCCCGAGGGGGCCGCCTGCCAACGGGGCTTGTTGAAGCACAGCGTGTGCCGGCTAGGAGACTTCCCCACTCTTCAAGGATTGTTAGAGAGAGGGTGGCACGGAGTCACGGAGGTCAGAAAGTCCCAAACTCCCAACTTCAAAGCAAACTCCATCTGGAAACTGCAGCTGTTCTGCGAGGAAACCGAGCCGGAGCCTGGGATCGGTGTTTGTAACTGCAGCCACGGACGTGGTCCTATTCGCACCGAAGGGCAAATGTGGAAAATATCACAATCCCACATTTTCTACTCGGAATAACTCCATGATCAAGACTATTCTTGCTATAATTCTGAGCGCTCGCTCTGACACAACGGTCCTCCCAGGAGAAGGATTAACATACCAAAAAGCTGGAGTAGTCAGGGGCTTGGCTAAGAAGCATTCTTTGATCTTTCACAATTTAAGAAAGTTTAATTATGCAAATGCTATTTATAACAGATACAATGGGATGCTGGCTGGCAAATGCATTTACATACATTAGATCTTCCAGATAGCCAGAAAGTCAGGATTTTTACTTGCTACACACCATACAAAGGCAGATGATCTGCCAACAGAGAACACTTACCAGGCTCGTATGTCTTTGTATCTACGGGGATCGCTGCTCATCAGTATGGGGTTTGCTTATAATTATGCAGACAGTATTAAAAAAGATAAATCAGATAAAACCAGACAAATCTCCTTAAAAAATACTGGTCTGTAAAGACAGTCATGCCATTTTGGAATGTTACTACTTGTATATCTCACACCTATACCATTTAGTTAATGTTTAAAAACCCGGTTTCCCATTCGAGGCTGTGGCTATCATGTTAAACTAAATAAATCCAGCTTTCCAAACGGTTAAGTAGGCAAAACACGGACCACTCGCAAGCAGCGTACATGCAAACTCGTTAGAGCAGAGGAAAAGGAATTAGGGTGACTGCGTACACGGCACTGGAAAATCTGGTCACCTTTCTAGACTGAGTTTTACAGACAACTCAATGCCACCTACATTACAGCAAGACACTACCCAGAATTGTACTAAAGCTGCAAGGACAAGCCATGACCAGAGTTACGTTTTGCCCCCCGCAGCACAGAAAGAATGAAGTGTGCTGTTGCCGGAGAGCATTTAGATATCCACCATTCCAGTACTGAAAAAAAGCTGGTGACCACAGTGCATCTCCCTCCCTCCGCACTCAAAGAATCTCTACAGGAGACACACTGGGGCTATTCAGCGTGACAGTAAATGCTGTGTTGTTTTGGAAAGAGAACAGAAATTAAGCTTTCCTGAGCTCAGAAATATCTCAGTTTAGCCAACAAAACAAACTTTTCCCCCCAATAAAATCTACGTTTAAACAAAGAGAGAGAAGCTATTTTGCTAAAATCAAATAGCATAAGGGTATTTTAAATATTTTAAAATTTCAAGATGCAGACAAATCTATAAGGGGGGGGAAAAAAAAAGTTTGGTGACAATTTGGAGAGTCAGACTCTGCAAGCTGCTGTAGAGGAGATAACCACTACCAGGACAGTTTGCAACAAGCCATACAGTACTGACAAGTTCCACGCTGTAGAATAACCCCTCCATCCCTAGCCTAGAGAGCAAGTCCAGACTCTGACCTGCCCCATGTCAGGGTGACTCCCAAGTAGCCCAGCTGCCATCAGTTGTCCCAACAACACGGCTTCGGCAGCTGTAGCAAGTGTAGACATCTCCCTGTGTGTCACCAATGCCAGAACCTCGTGGCTTCCATCCACCAAAGCAGATCTGGATGGCAGCAGTTGGAACGCCAGCATCCTGCCCACATCACGTTCCTCCGGCTGCCAACAGGAAACACGCATTAGCAATAGTAGTGAGATGTCCACAGGAGAAATGCTGGTATAGATGTCCTGGCTGAGACCAACTTTGGGTTGTTAGGGACAGGGAGAGGCTTCTCAAACTAGTGCTGAAAAAGTTTTCCAACCAGCAGCAGTTTGAGGAGGATGAGCATAAAGATACATTTTTGACAAGCCTTTCCTACTATTTACAAAACAAGTCTTCCAAACCAAGGCATCAGCTAAGAGTAGCACAAAGGGAGGTATTTTGTCACTGCATCTTAAAGCCACCTTTAAGTTTAGGATTAACTACTTCGGAATCGCAGAGAAGTGCTTTCTGGATCTGTCAGCAGGAGCTGGCTAGGAGCCTCCGAGCGTTACCTGCCCTTCTCCTCCACTTCTTCTGTTCGAACAGACTCAACCAGCAGCTCCCTCGCCAACAGGTACTTTATTTCTCAAGGAATCTGTGAGTTGCCACAATTTTTTGCTTTCCAGATAAGCCTTAAGTTTGGTTTGTATAGTTCAGATAGAAATGGGAAAACCAGTACTTAAAGTCTAGGAAAGAAATAGGGTTGTATTGATCAGAAAAGTGTTTTTTTCAGTAGAAACAAAAGCCTGAGCTGCTGTATTTCCCCTCTCTCCCCTACACCCGTATACAAAGCCTTCTCAGATGTAAACTGTGTAACTTTCTATAAGCTCAGTTTAACATTTGTGACCTCTCATTCTCCAAAACTGTCTTCCAGTGATCGCCCTGGCGTTATTCTTATTAAATTTTTCAGTTCCCTTGGTTATCCTGTTAACAATTAGCTGATGCTAAAAGCAGCAGTTTTTAAAGCATGAAACAGTTTGTGATGCAGACAATTCTGCAGAAAAAGGAGGAGGATAAAAAAGCATGCCTCTGGCCTTGGCTACTTCTTGCTTCTTCCTAAAGACCAAGCAGGTAAGAAGGCAGTAAAATGAAATGGTTACTCACAGTATGTTTGTCTGGGGTGGGATATCGGGGATGGTTTCCAACATCAGATGCATGCATCTTACTGTAGTCCTGAAGCACAGGCAGCGACTAGGACAGGAGCAGGAGAAACTAGGCAAGAGGAGAAAGCACAAAAAGCCTCGAAGAGCTGAAGATCTGATCAGCATGGTGTTTGCTGGAGTGTATTTGCCTCAGTTCTGAACTGCAGGGAGCTGACAAAAAAAAGTTTCCCAGCCCTGAGGTCCAGGAGGAGGGGACTCATCAGCATGTGTTTGCAATTAAATTAAGGCAGTTTGACAGTCCAACCGCCCACCCTCTCTGCCATTATGTACATCACTGCAGATCTGACGGTTCCCACCCCTCTTTAATTGCGGTGCTGAAATATAAGCTCTTCATTTTCATTTCTTTTTGCCTTGTTTCTTATTTTGAACAGCAAGTTAACTCCTCACCTTCTCCTCAGGCATTTATCTGAACGCATGCAGAATGCACCTCTGTGGACGACCAAGAAACGACCCTGTGCTTCCAGGGCCGAGCTAGGATGCAGATGGCCCAGGGTCAAGTTTTTTTATGTCAAAATTTTTGCCTTAGCGCACTCGCTGCAAACTAAGGATTGCATCTTGTCTAACAGCCTGTCAAATGTGTCAGGGAGTGAGACTTCTAGGAGAGAGGCTCTCTCTTATTACATGCAGTTGTAACGTCCAGCAAAAAGTTATCTCCAGCTGTCAGTGGGAGCACAGAATGCTGCAGATCAGTGATTTTAAAAGGCAGATTACTAACAAAATAACCTGCAAATAAAGACCAAAAACCCCTGATTGTACGCATTCTGTAAAGTTTCTTATACAGAGTAAAAGCTGATTCATTCCAAAGACCTTTTAGCTAGCGTAATTTCTTTCTACAAGGATGTCATTTGGAAAAATGTCAGGATTTTGGAGAAATTAAAGGCAATTGAGGGGTGAAAAGGGAAAAAAACAATGAAATCAACTGAGTTTGAACTGTAGGAAATGCAGACCCCAGTTTGTTTCTCCCACTGGATGGTAAAATTGCGACGCAAAAGGGAGGACTTGTTCCCAGTTGAATTAATCACCTTTTACTGTCATAAAGAAGCTTGGAGTGAAAACAGCTTGTCTTTAGGTTTTAAGTTATTACTACACAAGATCCTAAACGTGTGGGTTGAGCATGAGTGCGAGGCATTAATGCTCACTAGGATATAAAGGTGCTTGAGGAATTCCAAACATGGCACCATTCCACATTACCTGGAAGATCAAACAAAACGTTTCCCATCAACCCGCACGTCAGCTGTATACTGTAAACTACAACATAATTAACGTGACAAAACAGTAGTTAACAAGAATGACATTTAATGTCCCAGGTTCTCTTCTCCCTTCAGATTCTGTCTCACTTGAGCATTTGGGGACAGAGTGTTGGCTTTTGGGGTTTCACTTACAAATTTCATGTCGTAGATGGCAAAAGCTCTATTTTTTCCCAGCTATAAAAGGGCATTATACTGCAGGTTTTCTGCATGTAGTCCTCAGGCAATCTGGTGTTTGTCTGCCCTGACATCGCTTTGAAATCTAAGCAAGTTCACTGAACTTTTCCCCACTCCCCCGGTGGACCCAACCCATGGTTTTGAGCAGAGTGTCCTCTAGTGGCCACCCAACCCCTTCTTACAAAAGCAGGTCATAAAAGGCTAAATTATCTGCTTCAGCCTTTACATAACAATTGGCAGCTGAGAGCAGATTGCTCCAGGTAAATGACAGCTTTTAATTCCAATTTGAGAAGTCAAGTGCATTAGAAGTGCATCCTTCATGTGCATCAGAAAAGACAACACAGGTGATGTCAAAGTCTTAAAGTCTTATGTCCTTGCAGCCTGATTGCTCCCTGTCATCTCTTTCCAAAGCACATCGAACGCTGTTTGGACAGGGTAGCACAGCTACTTAGGAGCTGCTCTGTAAAGAAGTATTTCTAGGAAAATAAACAAAAATGCTCTCTTCAAACCACGCTTCTGTATTTAGGAAAGTCATCAACACCTTCCCTGGCACATCTGGCCACTTTACAAATACAGGGCTTTTGCATTCTGCCTCCGATTACATCTTGGTACATAAACTCTGAGCTCTAAACCAACCACCTGCAAAAAAAAAAAAAAAAAAAAACCAAAGCAAAACCAAAACCAAACCTTCCAGGTTTACTTATATTGCTAACAGGAGAGCTGGGCTAGGCATCAGTCATGTTTCTATACCTACTGTCTTCGGAATCCTTATTTCAGCGCCTGGCTGTGCAGTGGCTGGCAGCTTCTCGAAGGATTGATGGGGATTTGCTACTTTGGAGGAATGGGATCTTTAGCCAAGTCAGCAGATTGAAGTGGCCATACCACAGGGAATAATGAGTGCAAAAAGGCAAGTTCTGCAACCTACACATTTACTGAGAAGCAGATCTTCACTTGAACTTGAAACATACCTCTTCTACCTCGCTTATCTCCCCTCCATGACAAATGGGATGTTTGTGACATGTTATGAAATGCTAGCAATCACAGATCCCTTAATCTTGCATTAATTTATCTTATTTTCC
>VYZW01035033.1:8581-28697 GCA_013401315.1 Balaeniceps rex | reverse complement strand
TGTGCCTTTGTTTCTTATTTACTTTGTCTGCGCACTAAATTAGGGAGGTGAATTTTTGTAATAAATATAGCTAAACTATCAAGATGATACAGAGGAAAAGGGGACATAATGTACTATGAATTTTGCCTCAGTAACTTTGTCTACCATGGTCTCACTGAAAGCTCTTAATTGCTTGTCACAAGGATAGAAGACAAAAGAATAGAGCTGGGTTTTCAAGGTCCAACTCTGGGAAGCCAACACAAAAAGTATGTTTTGANAAGGTTCTGGGTCACCTGATTCCTAAAGTAGTAACTTTTCCCCCCCTTGCTAATAAAAAGCTTCTTAAGCCTGATCAACCATTGCAGTGCAGCCTTCAGAGATAAGAGCTGCTCATATGCAGAGCAGCTAGCAAGTAACCACACCCTGTGAGCACTGCTCACCAATAATAAATGCAACCTGGATGCCTACAGCACTTGTTGATTGACCAGCCAACATGATGAAGGTTATGTCACATTTCAAGATGACTCTGTTGTGCATTTGAAACTTCTATAAGGGTAAGCAAACATAAGGCATGGAAAAGAGTGCTATGTTATCTGTGGGGCTTCACTGGATTCTCAAACAGCTTTCCTGGGGAAGTGATGAAAACCCTCATCTTTTGTGGAATTAAAAATGGGCTAAACAAACCATCACATGGAACAAACCCTGACTAGGCAAAATCAGGTATTGCAGCTGAACCCTGTTGTCATCAGTTTTGTGAACAACATCACTGGATATTTTTCCATACTGACTAAGGTGTATGCTCTAAGACCCCTCCCCACCCTACCTGTTTTGAGGCAGCCAGGCCAGAGAGGGTTGGGCAGACAGGAAAGAGCTGCAACATCTTAACATTGCTAGNATGGTCTCACTGAAAGCTCTTAATTGCTTGTCACAAGGATAGAAGACAAAAGAATAGAGCTGGGTTTTCAAGGTCCAACTCTGGGAAGCCAACACAAAAAGTATGTTTTGAGTTTTTCCATCTAAGCAGTCTGATCTGGAAGTCCTTGAGAAGCAATAAATACAAGAGCCCAGATGGCATTTAGACAGAGTCAGTTTTCTGACTAAGCTCAATTTAACAAAGGTTCTCCAACCTAAGCCATGGAATGGTAATTTACAGGCTTTAGAAAGGATAGATTTTGTTCTGTCCCTCAGAATAACCAGTTAAAATTGCACATAAAAAGTTCGCTAATAGGACAGCATCTTCTCAACTGCCTCTATGCATAACTCACAGTGAAACCATTGCTAGGAAACCAGAAAATGCTTCCCGATCTCTTCTTTGGGGAAACAACGCAAGGCTTTTATTGCCCTGGTTGGATGTCATTAATTTGCAAAAAAATTACTAGGAAAACAATTCTGAAATACTTAGATTCATGATGGAGTCATTTTGGAAAAGGTCATTGGTAATGCTGCCGTGATTATATCTTTCATTAATTTTTTAAATACACAATGATTTACAAATGCAGTATATACTGACTGGATAACCATTCATAACAGAAACTATTTAAAAGGCTTTTTACATTTATACAGTGTTCTCTTGTCAAATTACATTGCTTTTGCCTTATCATTCCTTGCATTGTTGATAGTTGTCCTTTTTATGTAATTCAATACTGCTCATTCCTGACAGGTCAACAGAATGAATTGAGGGTCACAAGATAACAACTCATCCACCTCTGGTCCATAGATTCAATCCCTGTGCCTGCCTAGGGTATGAGAAATAGATCTTCTCAAGTAATAGCTCCGGTATTGCTCACAGGAAAGGCATCAGCTGTATCCATCTGGATCTATCCCTGCTGGCAGTTTCAGACGAGTTGCCCAACCGTGGAAATAGAAATGTCTTCTCATACTTAAATCAAGTCCCCTTCTATCATTTCTGAAGTAAACTGGCAGAACATTATGTGGAGCAAGCAGGCATTGAAGCTGTCTGTACTTGGCTGGTCTGGTCTGGATATAGATGGAGGACTTTTATCTTCACCAGTCAGCCTAGCTCCTTTGCATGCATCAAGAGATAACAGTCAAAGTCTCTGGTAACACCTCCTATCCTCAGCTGTGCCCATCAGTGAGACAGATGACTGAAGATACAAAGGAAGGAAGCAGGTGATAAGGCCATCTTCACTGCACAAAACATCAAATGTACCCTCCTTTCTGAAGCATTTTTCCTTCACTGGACATCAACAAGGTGAGAGAGATGAAAAGGTACTTCATTTTGCTTCTCACAAAGTACCCTGGGGACCTCTGAAGTCATATTGTGACAAGATTAGGCCCTACAGAATAGACTGTTTACGTTTTAAGCATTCTGAATATCTAAAAATAAAATAAAAGCAAAAAATATACATATGCTTAATAGACAGCACCTTTTGAGATAAACTAGACAAGCAGATAGATGGATGGATCAACAGCAAACTAGATAGAAAGAGAGCCAAATATATACTTTAATTAATAGTGCTGAAGGAAAAGCTAATTGCAGTGTCATCATAAATAGACTGTTTCATTTAGGAAAGCCTGAAACCAACCTTGGTTTTTTTTTCCCCTCTTGTTGTAAAAGAAAAATGCTTGCAGAGGAAGTGTCTTAGCAAGCAAAAAAACCCCAGTTGTAAAATCACCCAAATCAGTAAATGTTTCAGCTAACCTGAATCTGCGCTGTTGTTGTGGGAATGTAGAGAGACAGAAAGTGAAGCAAGATTGCCCTTTGATTCCAGTCAAAATCCCTCTTTATTTACATCTGTGCCTCTAACATGTAGTGCCAGCAGTAGCTATTTAAGGGGCAGACCCAAGAAGTACTATGAAACACAATCTGGAGGAACCACCTCCTGTCAGGAAAACAAGTGTGGTGGTTTTTTTCTAGTCCACAGGAGGGGATGAAGTTATCTCAGCAAAACCAGGGGGAGCCCCAGATCTGGACAATCACAGCTGCAGGAGCACTGAGTGGTTAATTCACCTCAACTGAAGGTGCTCACTCTCTCTTTGATGTCCAGCAAACAGAAGCACATGCTGCTACTACTGCAATTTTAAGAGAGAACCAAGTATCCATGGCCAACCGCCCTTCCCAGCAAGTATTGCCAATGTGGTTTCAAGAGCAGGGCTTGGTCAATGCCACCCTCAACATAGTGGCATAGCACAGGCTGGAGAGTTCGTCTCTACAAGCATCTAGAATAGGTATCAGATGGGCTGACCCTGGGTCACCCAGGGTAGGTCCATGCAGCATCAGGTTGGACCCATCAGTGCAAAAATCAAGGACCAGAGCTATTCAAATTTGGCTGGTCTGCTCTCATGAATGGTAAAGACATTTAACTTTTGGGTATGATATGTAGATGTAGACCTGAGCGATTGCCAGGTAAAGCCTGCATATGTCTAAGCTCTGCATTTCCATTCCTGTGGCTCTTGGCAAGCCTGGAGAATAAAGCTCTTCTGCGAGACCTATTCTGGCACTTACACAACCAGCACTGAGATCGAGCTAAGAAGCCTAGACAGATCTGAGTTGGGGTTTGCTGCTGGTTATTATACTTTATACCCCAGTGCTCCATGCTGCAGGAGAACTGATTAGTTCAGCATCAACATGGCATGAATACATGGAGGCAACACAAACCAGTTGCTGACATTTCCTCTGATCCAGAGTGCTGGGTCACATAGACCAGAGGTGGGGGATGGCCTAACAGAAAGAGCCAAGATCCAGCCAAACGTATTAGGTCTAGCTGAGCATCAACTGTGTCCCTGTACAAGGTTGTCTCATTTTCATAACTGCCTTGATTTGGTTGGGATTTTTCTCCCCACTAGCCAGGTCCTACATTACCTGGGAAAACAGTGAACCTATGCTAGAGATCCTGGCTCAGTGTGCACACTTACAGAAGGACTTGGTATATAAACGTACCTCCATCACTTGTTGACATTTATAGCTTTTGAGACAATAAAAGAAAACACTGATGATTGCACACAAAACAAGAGGGCTTGTTACAAAACCTGGATCTGAAGTCATCTGTGTGTAAGAAAGTGGCAGTAAAGCAAGACTAGCTTCTACGTGCAGGCTGAGCTGTTAGGGCCAAAACCACACAAGCAGCAATGGAACAGTTGCAAATTGTGCCAGCCGGGTTAGGTTTTATGAACGGGGAGTGAGAGATGAGCTATTTCTCCATGAATTAAACATAAATCATGACTTTAGAGAAAACCAAATGGGCTGTGTAACCTCCCGATTGTTTTTTATTAGGGTTTAGATGGAATCAGCATTAAAGGAGGTCACTGGTTATACGGAAATTGGATGGAAGGGACGGACACAAGGAAGCAGAACCTAATTGAAAGAGACACAGATCAGCAATTAGGGAGAGTGGAAGAGGGAGAGGGAGAGTTATACTGTCTCATGACTGGCAAGATGATGCAGGGAGCAAGAGACTGGAAACAAAGGAAACATAAAAGATGAAAGATGACACTGGAAAGGCAGGCAATTGCCAACAAAAAACACTGTCTAATTTTTTTCCTAAACAATAAATATGGTCTTTAAGAGCCACTTTGGAGCTTTTAATTCAGTTGCTTTTGGCTGACCTGTTAACTAGGAACAGTAGCCTGAGGGCGACTGGGTGATGATTCAGGGCTGCTGTACTTCTGTCTGTGGACAGAAAGAGAGTAAGAAAGATAGCAATTTTTTTCTAGAAAGAAGATATTTTCTTCCAAATAAAACATACCATCCCTTTGGATCTAGATTTTCAGCTAGTGCAAATTAGTGTAATTCCCACAGACCATCTCAGATATAAGGCCTTGGTCTACTGCTACTATTCAGACTGAGAAAAAACAGCAGCAGTGAAACTACCAAGAATATATCAACAGCAGACAGCAGCTTGCATGATGACAAATTTGTTCGAGAAAATCTTGGTCTGTATTCTGTTTCCCAAGGGGAAGGGTCAAACGAGAATTTCACAGAATTTCTCATGCAGATGAAATGTGAAGGAGGTGGTTTATTTCCACCTCCAAGTGAAACTGAATGTCATGACATGGAGATTTTCCACAGAAGAGAAATTCAAAGTGTTGGCCAGATTCACTGACTAGCAATCCATACTGAACTGGTCATGGAAAGCTGCACCACTGTCAGACTCCAGGTCAGGAGGGATGGATGGGGCAGGGGAAGAGTTTCTGGGAATATAGAGAAAGACAAAATCTTGCAATAAAAATCCCGCAGTTCAATCATGGCAGACCCTTTTCCCTCAGCTTTGGAAAACAGTCCTGGGATTATTCATCAGCTCAATGGGCACTTCCTTTAAAGTGCCAGCAGAAGAGGAAAACCACTGCAAATGACATGGTATAGCATGATCTTTTAGTTAGTAAGCAATGCCAAGTGCAATTAGTAAGTAATCTGCAGAACATATAATTACGAAGCAGCCTTACAGCTTGGGCTCTATTTCTCCATTAGCTGCACAAATAATGCAGAAGGCAATGGGGGAGACAGGGATTTATTTATTTATTTATTTATTTATTAAATACAAAGTGCTATCAAAATAAGAACTTACTGAATGACAAACCAAACCTTTTGAAATTTGGTCTCTAAAAAATTTATTGCCAATGTTCCCAAACCACTTTACATGACAATTGCTTCAAAAGAAATCCCAGCAACATGAAAGGGAGTGTGAGACACCTGGGAAGGGGGATGGGAAATCATGTTAATTTTTAATGCTGTTTTTCAGAAGTGTTCTCTCTCTTCTTCGAAGCATTCATGAAAGACAACTAGTTTCTGACAGCTTTGAAACCTGAAGAATCTGCCTCCCTCTTCTAGAAATGGTACTGGCAGGTATCAGCAATCTGAGTGTCTCCTCCACTAACAGGACTGCAGTCCCAACAGAAGCAGGTGCTGCCCGTTTGCCAGAAGCTGGATAACACAGCGTGTTCAGTCATTTCAATCTTTCATCCTATGAATCAGCAGATTTCCAAACAGAGATGTCCAACACAAATGTGGAAGCCATTGCTCAGAACATGTAAGCTCCAAACACATGTGACAGGGACAGTTTGTGGTGGATCAGGGTGAGAAGCTTTGCCTGGCAGGAGGTATCAGAGAGAAGGGGGCTCAGAAGAGGCGATGAGATCTGTACCTGGCTGGGCAACAGCGTGAGGAGGTGGCTGACCAGTTGTAGTGGGGGAATTTTCACGGGTTTGGGTCAAAGGGATCATGAAACAAGAAAACTATGTACAATGATCAAATGAGGACAAGCTCTCCTTAGGAATAAAGGCTTCTAGCACTACCTGAACTATGTGAGATGCCTCAAACTATAGTGTGGCTGCTCTGCAGAGCTGCTCTCCACCACTTACTGCAGCCCAATGATGAAAAATCTGTTAGAGTGAACTCTGCAGCCAACCCAGCGCTGAGCCTTCCCAGCTCCCAGGAAAGCTGTTGTGCTGTACCACCGTCTGCCCTGTGCAGTATCAGGGCCAGGCTGAGCTGAAAAGGTGCTGAGGCCATATGGTTTCTCAGTCCCCTAAGGGCTGGTGGGATCAGGGCACCAGAATATGTCATGGCTTGCTCTAACGGAAAGGTGAAAGACTCTGAGGAACGTATGTGTCCACAGCACCCTACCCCTGGCTGTGCACTCCACACCAGGCCTGAGTGCTTTGTACAGCCCAGCCCAGCTGCTAGCAGGAGGACAGCACAGAACCTATAATCCATCTGTCCTTACTTAAAAGCACAAGAAACAATGCACGTTAGCCTCTAGATGAGAGTATCCGGATTGTATTGTCATCAAGCAACCCTTGTCCTTTTGCTTAGGGAAAAGAAATCATGTATCAGCCTGCTGCTCATTCTGGCTTCTTCTGTAAGGGCTTTTTTTATTCACTTCAGTGAATAAAACCCTCCAGTCAGCACACCTTTCTCTAGTCATCCTCCCTGCACATGCTTACCTCTCCATCCACCTTGTCCGAGCATTGCTCAGTATCTCCTTCCCCCTAAGGAACGGGAAAAGCCTGCACAGTGAGGTACTCATCTGGGACTCAGGAGACCTGATTTAATGCCAAGCTCTCCCCATGACAGCCTGCTGAGTGACTGACCATGGGCATGTCCCTTGTTCTGCCTCAAGTTCCCGACCTGCGGAATACAACTGACAATGTTGATTTCTTTAGCATATTTGATCTACTGTCCATAAATAGCACTTGACTCCAGTGAGAGTAATGTTTGCCCCAGAAAGCCAAAGATAGACAATACATGTCACAGAGCCCAATGCCTTCTCCATGTGTTATAGCTTCTGCCAGGAATCTTCTGAGTACATGGCACAGCTGCTGGGAACTGATCTCAGGTCACAGACATCCTCTTCCTAAGGCCAAATAAATCACACAATGCTGTCTGAGAAAGATTACTCTAAGCAGATGTTCTCATCACCTGATTTCTCTATTCAGGTGCCACAGAAGGTCTTTCAGCTCATACCACAGGTATCAGCAGCACAATCAATATTGTGTCTCTGCAGGCTGTTTAGGTGAATTCATGCAGCAACCCAAAGGCTAACTAATAGAGTACTCCTCTGGCAGGGAGGGAGATGGGTGGAGGAAGTGACACTGATTAATCTGTGATCATTAATAATGTTTTTAAATCTTGCAAACAAAGATAATGATATGGGTAATCAACTGTCTTACTCCAGGGTATAAACTGATCACCTGTTGGGATAAAATGGGAATTCCTATAACACACATTTTCTTGTCCATTGTAAAGTCACTTGATGACATTAGCAGATTGATCATTTTCTCGCAAAGTCCCTGCTATTCATTACTTTGAGAAGGTTTTGAAATTAGATCAGATGATACAGGAATGCAGCTCACTATAGCAAATGCCAATATCCTCTCAATCATTTTGGTTTCCTAACTTAATCATTATATTGGTAATTTTTGTTCTCAGATCAAGTTCTAAATTTTCTTTCTGTTTGCAGTCATTATTTTCACAGATTCATTTTAATTCATGGATTCTATTCTGAAGAGTCCTTATGTAGGTCTACACAGCCCCATGAGTGAGGACAGTGCACTGTCCTCACAAGGACAGATCAGAACTTTGCAGTAAAATCCATAGCCAATAATAAAGCTGGTTGCACCGCAAGCAGATATTGCAATAAACACAAAAAGAAAGGAAAACTGAAATGCGAGATAAAACCACAATGGGGACAGCAATTACAACCTACTAGTCCTTTCTAGGTATCTAATGGTACCTATGCAACTTGGATAAACCAGTTTTTGAAATCTACCCTCCAATCTCTTAACAAAACCACAGTTTTGGTAGGCCTGAGAGTATGCACAGTCTGGCTGGTCAGCTCTGGTTCCCAAAAGGAGTGAAGATAAATAAGGATAGAGTTCAGAATCCTTCACCACAGCAGCCCCCGTACATGATCCCTTCTGTTGTTTTCTGCACTGGAAGCTGCAAGCTGGATTTAGCTTTCTACAGACCTCTGGTGAAATCTTTCCTCCAGATTCCCTCTTCACCAAATCCTCTGTTGAGCTCAGCAGTAGCAGCAAAAGTTGCAGAAGAAAATTTGTCTTTTTTTTCCCACAGTTTCTTTCTCTTTTTCTCAGGCAGAGTGAAGTGAAAAGAGACCAGATTGATGGCAGGAGAGTTTGAAGGCCTCTGCTGGGCCACAGGAACACTGTGTCTGTGTCTTTTCTTTATGCATGTTGGACAAGAACCTCAATTCCCTCTAGGAAAAACAATCTCTCAGTGTTTCTGCCATCTGCTCACCTCTTCTCTCGTTTGCTGAGATTGCCAGCACGGGCACCAGCTATGAAGGGCGAAGGCTGGCCCAGCAGGGAGAAGGCCAGCCCCTCTGACCACATCCCAGCAAAGGCATTATTTTCTATCACCTCTCTGTTTTCGCCTAACTTTTCTCAGCACAACCACTCAGAGGCAGCAAATCCGAAGCTCCATACCCCTAAGCAAAGGGGCAGAATCTTTCAAGGACATTGTGTCAGCTTGTAATTTTCTTTCCTGTATCAGCTTTTAAACGTGACAGCAAGACTTGAGCAGAAGGCAGTGAATGTTTCCTTGCTTAAAGAGGAAAGATGATAATCACCTCATCAGAAAGTGACAGGAAAATGACTCTTTGGTCCCATGTAATTCTGAACTCAGTGGGAGCCTGGACCTGGGAGCCGTTGCCCCTTTCTCATACTCAATCTGCTGAATCTCTGCTGAGTGTTAATCAGAATCTGTCCACGTTGCCTTCATACCTGTACATACTTTGCTGATGTCTTCCACAAGTCAGTCAGTTCTTCAGAATAAGAGTTAACTCATGGAACTCCTGGCCACATGATAATGTGACTGCTAAATTTTTAAAGGGATTTAGGGGAAAAAACCCTCAAAAAATAGGAAAAAATCATGAATGTCTTAGAAATACAAAGAATACTATGTTTGGCCAAGAAAGTGCCTTATTTACAAATCTCTGTAAATGAGAAAAGTGTACAAGGGAATCATAATTTTTTTTTTAATATATATTTTTAGCATCCTCTACTTCTCACTGTTGGAGCATGGAATGGAGCTAAAGGGACTTCTGGTCTGACTCAGTATGGCCTGTGCTCTTAATGCTCTTTTTCTCACCTCAAAAGTCTCCTGGCCTCCATCTAACATTTTCCAACATTTCTCAATTACTTATTCATTCTGCCCCACTCTTCTGCTTCCCAGTGATGGATTGCCAGTAATTTTATGGGTCTCCTGGAAAAAAAATGTTCCCACTTTATCTCTGGTAAAGCTGCATGGCCATGTAAATGAGAAGGTGTTAGAAAGGGCCAGGGCTCATAACATTTACAACCAGGAACGTTTTCTAACATACACATAGCCAAGGGCAGCAGTCACAGCAATGTTGGCAGACCAGCTTGTATTAAATCCTCTCACTGAAAACGTTAATGCTCAATGATGCATACACAGATATATATGGACCATTAAGTATACATACATAGAAACGTATATATATTTATATACACACACATGGGTGTGTCTCCATAAATATAAATGTATCAGCACAGACAAACTTAATGATCCCCATCTATAAATAAGTGTCTGCACACACACATGTATAATGAGTCTACTAAAATGACAGCAAAGCTCTGCAGAGCTGTGAAGCAAACAGGTTATTTCTCGTTATGAAGGTTTGGAGAGATGCTTAGCACAGGAGACGAAGTGGCAGGGGTAATAATTATGAGTCAGAGCTGGAACAACATATAGCCCTTCTCTGGACCCACAAAAACATTTTGTCTCCGATTTGAATGGTACAGACTAGCAACTCTCTTGAGCAAATACTGCTTCTGTTTGGATATATCACAACAAACTAGAAGGGGAATACAATCTGATTTGTTTCCCCTGGTGGACAACCTCAGGCAAGTAACATGCTGTGCCCATGGCTTATCAACACAGAAATGTTAGATCTGACCCATTAGAACGTGAAATCATTAAAAGATATACACTATGCCAGTGAGGGCTGCAGGACAGAAGTTAGAAAACTGTAGATTTCAAAAAGACTAGTGCTTTCTAGGCACACATTGGGTCACCTAAGAACATGCCTAACCCATTGCCCTTGTGTATTTGAGTTATTTTCCTAAAGGTACCTTTGTTTTCTACAGCTGCTTTCCTCACACCTGCACCAAACACTGCAATGTGCTTTGGTACACATCTCTTGAATTACTGTGACACTAAAGGAGCTGAACTGACCACCTTGTCAAATGAGATGAGTGTCAAAACAACAGTGAAAGGAACTGCAGAAGTGGATGATCAGCCAGGAATGGAGGAAGGAAGAGTGGATTCACCTTGGTTAGGCAGTAGCTCCAGGTTAGATGAGCTCACACAGTCTCATGGTACTTCCCTGTGTGTCACAAAACTACATTCTTAGCGGAACCCACTCAGCTATACTTGTAAGGAAATAATTCTTTCTTGCACTCTTATAGCCATATGAAATAACAAAATCATAGAATAATTTAGGTTGGAACAGACCTCTGCAAGATATCTTGTCCAATTCCCCACTAAAAGCAGCTCCCAATTCAAAGTACACTAAGATATTCAGAATCATATAATGCCCCTACATGCAAACCTACAGATTTTACCATACTGGCAAGCTCTTTAGGGACTGTCTTAGGACACATATACACAGGACAAAGCACAGAAGATCCAAAAAGCCTGGGACGCTTATACAATACAGACAGATACTGCGACTGCTCACATAACAGCCATGAAGTGGTATGAATTCTGTGCTAAAACTGTTGCTGCTTCCTACAGCCCAGAGAGCCCACTCACAGGATGTGCCACAAAATGAAGGTTGGGAATAATAGTCATTCTACTGATATACTGATTTTAATAAGATAGTATTATGATAATATTGTTAATAATGCAATATGTTAATAATAGTTGGAGCATAATGACTATTTAATACACATTCCCCTCAGATTACTATTTTTCAGAAGTAGTTGAACACAGACCACTTTGATGCAAATCAATAGAAGAAATTTTTCCTAACAGGAATCAGCTGAGAACGCTAGATGAAATATTTTGCATTTCCAGGATGAAAGAGAAATCTTTAAAAGCCACTAACCTACCCAGTTTGGCGGGACGGAAATATGAGCACAGTCTTGGTCTCTCTGCCTCAGCCCTGCTTCTACTCTAAGAGCTCCCACTGATCCCATCCTCAGCTGGGGTATGCTGAGCACCAAACCATTGTGCTCCTCTCATCAGATTCTTGAAATCATTGGGATTTCTACCCGCAAACACAAATTCCACATACCTCCAACCACCAAGTGTTACCTTGGTTCAGAGAATGGCCAGTAGCAATTGAAATGCATTGATTTCTTCTCAGCCAAAGCTTCCCCAAGCTCAGCATGATCCTACACTGCCCTTATAGATGAGTTCACTAAAATTCTCATTGTGAGAAATACCTAAGTGATGTGCATAGAAATCATTTGCATACAGGCTTTATAAATGGTCTCTTTCCTCCTCAGTTCCTTTAACATTGTGGATAGGAATTTCTCTAAACATTTATGGCAAGTGTGATGTGAAATTTCTTTGTACGGCTTTTACAGACTATTAAGAACAGTTTTAAAACTTGCTAGTGATGACAGTAATAATAAAACCAATAATAATAGCAATAATAATAACAATAGCAATAATAATAATAATAGTATGCCTGCAAAGATTTCAAAAGACAAAGTCAGCTCTCAACAAAGCTGATACACAATATTCACTAAGATAACTCACTTTCTACATTCTCCATCAGAAGACTACAGAGATATAAGCAACAATAACCTTAGATTTAAAATGCATCTTTCATCTCAAAAGAAAACTGCATTGATTTATAAAGTAAATGGGCTAAATCCACAGCTAGTTGAAACTGATTAGCTCCATTGATTTCAATGAAGGTGCTGATGTGCAGATTTATTTGAGCTCAGATCTGGCTCTCTGCACGTGTGTGTGTATATGTCTGCATGTGTGTGTGGTTGGAAAGCAATACACATTGCGCATTGCACAAAGAATTTCACAGAAAAATACCATATTAACCAACACAGAAAGTGACACATTATTGCTGCATTTGGAGAAAAATGCATAGAGTGAACAGAATGCAGGGTCTAATCTTTAGCTGGGGATTGGCGTATATTTCCCCAACAGGATGCTCACAGCAGTCTTGTGAAAAGGCTCACAGGTATATCATATGCTGTTGTGTTTTGCTCCTTGAAAAAATAGGGGCAATATTTGCAGATAGCAAGGCAGCAGATGAACAGATATATTCTTCTACACAAACAAGTACTCCACTTTTATGAAGAAAAAGCCAAAGCCAAGGCATGGCTTTGGAGTAAAGGAAAAACTAGCAACCCTACCAGAATTGATACAACCTCTACTCCAGTAAAAATCTCAACAGCTGTCTGTGACATAGACACAGAGGCTGCCTCGTTCTGCCCCAGCACTGTTTGGGAAACAAACTGAAGTGTGCAGCTCCTGTGCTTTATACGCATAAAGGATAACCATAATTACTTAGCCTGGCCTTCCTAGGACACGTTAGCACAGGAGATATAGAGGGGCTATACAGGAGTTGGCTATACCTTCCTGATCCTCCCAAGACTACACCACCAAGACACTTCATCTGTCATGGCATAGATGGCAAAGAAGCCAGCTCAAATAACCCTTTGCAAGAAGAGGATTTTCCCCCAGTCCCTTTCTTGCAGCTAAGGTGAGTTCCACTGCAGGTACAGACCACTCCTCAGCACACAGGCACTTCTGTTTGTGTAAGGCTGATGTAGGTTTGTTTTTTGAAAGGCATACCAACACAAACAAAGCAACGCAGTTGGAATAAATTCAAATCACTAGCAGAAATGCCCAAGACACACAACTATTAGCTGATCCAAGCTTCCTCAGAAACTGGTGACAAGCATACTCAGCAGTCTACTCAGTCTGTCACTACCTGTGACACCAGCAATGAAATCCACCTACGCATTTCTGCCATGTAAGTAGGCAGATGGACTGAAGCCTAGAAGAAAATATACTGGGCTTGAATTTCCTTTCTCTTGCAAGTAGTGAAAAATCTGCAGGAACTTCAGGTGCAGGTGCAGAAAGCAGGAAAAGCAAACTGATTGCAAGGTGAAATTTATAGCATATCTACCCCTGAGTTGGAGTGCTGCAACAATGTCTGATGTGCTTAACCAAAGGCACTCCTTCATGCCACTGCAGATATGCTTTGCAGGAGTGCCTCAGTCTAAGGCATCTTAGCCACCTTGCTTTCTGATCCTTTTCAGAAAGCTGTTCCAGCCAGCTCAGAGAAAATACAGGCATCTCTGCAAGCAACAAAGGCAGTGCATCTAGTCCTTGCTTTGTTCAGAATCCCAGAACAGAGTGCTCTGATCTGCTTTGTGCAAGAGGTCAGATGACTCTTTGAAGATGCCTTTGAACTTAAAAAGTTCCCTCTCCCCCCTGGTTGTTAAACTCAGATCCTGGCCTGTACTTGGGCCAACATTACTCCACCAGTTCCATGAGCCTTACACAGTGCTTCAGCACTCTTGGGAGGAGGAAGGTCCAAGTGCCTTCAGCGCCAGCCCAGGCTCTTCCTTCCACAGTATGGGTGAATCATAGCATACTACACCCCAGACCAGGAAAGTTATTTTGAGCTCAGCTCTGCACATGCACACTGAGAACACCTTTAGGTTGAGCTAAAACCAGATGTACAGCCAACAATGCAGATAGCAAGTAATGAGGTTTGGGGATATTCATATCCAGCAGCAATCTGAAAAGACAGTCAAGCTGCACACCCGGAGCAAGCATGGAACTGACATTATGTGCAACCATACAGATCTCTGGCCTGTGAAGAGCACTGCAGTCCCTGGGCCATCGGATCCAAGGAACACAGTCTCAGCAGTATTTATGAGATGGGACCTCTGGATGTTACTAGTCCAAGCTCTTGCTCCAAGACAGACTGTCATCAGCTATAGATCAGGGCAGATGCGGCTTCATCTAGCCAAGGCTTGAAAACTTCCAGGGACGGTGATACCACAACTTCTCTGTAACCTGACCAGGGCTACACCACCCTCCAGAGAAGCAGATTTTCCTACAATCCTATCTGAACTCCCAAGCTACAGCTTGGGACCATCTCTCCTTGTTATACCCCCTGCCACTACTGGGAAAAGTTTGGCTCCATCATCTGTTTCCCACATGATGCATGGACATGTCACCTGGGTCTGTGACCATCAGCAAAAACCACAAAACAGCACCATGACTTCATGCAACACTACATGTGTAGCTACACAATGCTGCACTGAACACCATGAGGCTCACCATGCACTTGGGGATTCCATGCACCCCTTTTGCCATCACATTTTAGAAAAACTTAAGAGCTGCTATACTTACGTCATTATCTGGGTCTCTATGCCAGGGTCTACAAGGGATCCATCCACAAAAAGTGGTGTTGATGTGAAACTGTATTTATTCCAGGATCTTCCCTCATCAAAACTCACCCTGGGATAGAAGCAGACAAGATTTATACACATAAAAAGACTTACTCTAGAGAACTGCAGCAATTAAATGTTGGCTAAAGTCTGCAAGCTCCAGCAGCTATATTTATAGATAAGCACCAATCTTTACCATTTTCCAGCCCACCAACTCATGCTCTTGGTGTACTTTGAAAGATCAAAGCCTTAGAGAGTATAAACATCGGCAATAAGAACATGGATATACTTGATCCAGCTGTACATCAGACTTGAAGGTATCAAGGGGCATTGCCAAGTCCTGTTTCTCAATCTACAACAGCACCTGGCATCAGGCAGCACTCAGAGCATAAGCAGCCCTGGCCTGAATGCATGAAAATTGCTGTCAACATCACAGGATGTTTCAACCTATGCGTGTATCAATGCCATATGGCATTAGCTACAATCTCTCTAGCCCTATTAATACTTCTTTGCATGCCATCCAGAGGTGGACTCCATTTTACAGGGAAGTGGAGGAACGAGGCCACAAACTGAGCCACAGTCAGTGGTTAGTCTGTGTGCTCTTTGCCTTTTACAGTTGTAAAGCAAACTTGTATGTTGGTTAAAATTAAAGCCTTTCCCTTCTTAGAGGCTGAGTGTTCACACTGTCAGTGACAAGCCAGGGTAATTCAGTGGCTTTTGATCATCTGTCCCTACCCACAACCACCGTGTGCCTTACTTTCTGTTTTTATCAAAGAGCACGTGTACCCTAACCCAGCTGACAGGGTCTTGGTTGAATTAGAGTTAGTACAACAGGCTTTTAGATTAGCAGAGGAGGGTTAGCAAACCCTGCTCTCAGCTACACCCCAGCAACCTCTCTATCTCTAACTGCAAATGAGTAGGTGAGCAAACAGTCTAGCTGACCACACCAGCAGACAGACTAGGCCAGGACTCTGGTGGCCTATGCCTTAGTGTCCCTTCCCAGCCTCCCTCATGGCCTCCTCTCACCCCATCCCATGGCCTAGGAGCCCCATTGACACCACAGGAGCGCCAGGCTCCAGCTCTGCCAAAGCCCTGCCCAGCCGTGGGCCTGACACACAGGCTGATGTCCCAGCCTGGCCTCAGCCCATCCCTGTCACCAGTGAGGCGCCCTGATGCCCAGGGCTGGGGCTGCCCCACTCCTAGCTGGGGTGGTGGGATGGGCCCTGGCTGCAAGATCCTGCCTTGCTGTCCCAGGGACCTCGGTCAGCTCCTGGCTTCCCAGCCCTCAGGGATGCTACCAGCCCTGACATCACCCTGATAGTCTGTGCCCACAATAGTGCAGAAAACAGCCAGAGGAGGGTGTGCACATCCAGCTGCTGCTGCAGCAGGAAAGACAGGCAACCTGCAGACTGTTAGCATCCAGCTCCCAGAGCTGCTGCTCACGCACAGTTCTGAAAGCAGCCAAGCTTCTCTCTGCCCCCAGACTCTCCACACAACTGCTCCTGCACAATCTCTGCCCAGAATTTCAGCTCCAGATTATACCAGCAAAGGAAGAACAAACAGAGGAGCACAAAGGTTTATTAGCTGTAAAATTATTTGATCCTCTTCCAGCAGGGTCATTACAGAGTTCTCTGTAATTCTGCGAGGTACCCGGCCTGTGGAAGCTGACAGATTACTCTCGATGGACTTTACCAAAGAGACAATAACAGCACAAGCTTCTTCTTTGAATAGCAGGAATTTTTACTCATTTTAAAGTGAGTGTAAAAATTAAGTTTGCCTTATTTTCCAGGCAAGGAAAGTTTGGGGGGGACGCACGCGTGTGTGTGCGCACATGCATCTTAGCACCTGGATTTGTCTGAGAGGGTCTTGCCGGAAACTGAATCCTTCCCACTCCAAGTAGGTAGCATCAGGGACACTATCTGAGAAGCCACCAAAGGACCAGGAGGCCAGTGTAACATGTATTACAAACAACGGGTTACAGCAGCCTCAGATCTCTACTGTGGAAAGCCAAGGCTTGCAGTCACCATTCCCTAGGTGTCTGCCTCTCACAGCACCTAGCAAAACACTTTTGCCTGACTCACTGCACATCTGCCAGAACAGGAAGCTGACTACAGACCAAAGACAGAAAGCTGGGAGTACAACAGCATACAAAAAGCTTCTCTGCCCCAAATCTATTTATTTAAATGTATGTATCTTCCCATACACCTGTGCATTTGTATGCTGTTCTGCTTGCATGCTTATCTATCTAAATAGTATTTCAATTTCTGAGGAACAGCATGCTTCATTAGCTTAGCTAAAGTTCTCTCAGCTTTTCAACTATCCGCCCCTCTTTTCTCCAGGGTGAAACTTAGTGTACAATGTCTCAGCCTAAGAACTAATAGATATACATGTACCCTTTAATCTATTCCACTCCTGCCCATAAAACAGGTGCCTACTGAGGCAATATGAAGCAAATTCCAAAGTCCCTAAGGGTACAATTTTGGAGGAAACCTGTTGGACCTTATTGATAACAGCTCTAAATCACTACTCATTTAACAGAGTGGGTGGGGCACTTATAGTACTGCACGTGCCATTTCATGAGACAGAATGGAAAAGGAGAATATCTGAAAGGAAACTCTGCAAAGCAGACAAAGGCAAACTGGGCTCTCAGCTCCTATGGAATGTCAACCTGTGACCAAAACTTTCCTGACATCTAAGTACAGGCACTTATACATAATGTGCTTTTTATGTCCAAAGAGCCTTCAGAAGGTAAGACGCAATTAAAACAGTTGCACCTAGGTTGAAGAAAACAGTCATAAATGGTTAATACATGACTTACAGTTCTTTCAGTGAGTGGCTCACCTTTTACTCTTCCAGAGCTCAACTTGCCACAGCCTGATGTACCTACTGCTGGTGACACCTATACTTGGCTAACACACACTTCTCCTGCCTTGGCTCACACTTGGTTTGTTCTAAAGACTTGGACATGGCCTTGATGTCCTCTTTCCTGAGGGCTCTTCAGGTATAGTCATAATTACTGAGCTACCTGTCAGAAGCAAATGTTTCTAGTCACACAACGACACATTCTAACCACAGACAGAAAGCTGGAGTCTGATGGAAGCATCATTATGGGCCAGCCCTGTTACTACACTCCTCTATATGTCCAGTTATGGAGGTTGTTGGCAAGAGGATGCTGGCCTAGACTAACCCCTGGCCCTGACTCCATACGGCTACATGTATTATGTTATGACTGCAACAAGTTTTCTTATGATAAAACAACCAACCTCCTTCCTGAACACTAGAAAGCAAGACAAAGATCACAACCCTCATTTTGCATATAATGACTTGCTTGTAATCCCACATGGAGGCACAGACCTCCTAGAGAACACTTTGTCCCCCTATCTCAAGAAGATCCTAGAAAAATTACAAAGCCTTAGGAATATGAGTCAATACATCCTGTGGTTAACAATCCACTATCACGCTAAAACTAAAGCAGTCATTTCTTTAGCTCAGGTGGTAAAGAAATGTGCTCAAATGCAACATATTCAAACTTTAATACAACTCTACATTACAGTCATCCCAGAGTTATCTGTCAGGTCAGGAATATAAAGTCCAGAGGCTTTTCGTATCGAAAAAGTAGTCATTAGTGTTCTTAAGGTACAGCTCCGGAACATTAGCTTGTGATGGGTAAAGACAGCCTGTCTTGAGGTCTCCAGCTTCTGAATGACTGTAATTTAACTGAAGGATTTTGTACAATAATGGCTCAGGTAGAGGAGACCTTAACACCTCATCACTGCTGCCAAACACCATTGCTTTCTTTTTCTATTTGACTGAAGGCCACATTTCCTGTTCTGCATGAAGAGCATGAGATAGGCATGTGCTTAGCACCATCAAGCTGAGAGACGACTCAATCTTGCAGACAGGAACACAAAACATGTCTCTGAAGGCTATTTCTAACTAATTCACTTCTAAACAACATTAGAAGCTGGGTAGGTCAGTCCATTAGCCATGCCTCTCTTTCACTCAAAACCAGACACTGAAGGTGATGCTAATACACACATTTTCTGTAAACAAGGTTAGTTCTGAATTTCAGAATGCCTCCCTCCAATGCTTAGCTGGTGCAGGAGTGAGAGGGGCAAAGGCTAAGGAGAGGACAATTTCGAGCAGTATCTTTAGTGCTTAGACTGTTATAACCCATTTATAGCAATACAGTATCTTCAACTGAGAAATCGTTTTGCCCTATTCCACCCCCAACTCTATTTAGTTGCCACCACTGTATCTCTGGAAATTCATAGTGGAATCCTATAGGAGACAGCAACATTAGCAACATATCTCTATTGCCCTTATCAACACCTACTGCCCTCTCCTCTCACTCCCTTTATCTGTCTTACCAGTTTAATACCAAATTCTGTAAACAAAAAGCAGAAGTGAGGGACACATCCTCTCATAAATAACCTGAAGCACAAAGCATGACTTCTTACTCAGTATATATGTGTCTGTGGGAAAGAAACCCTGCCTGAAGTCTCATAGTACATGACTAGTGCAAAGAGTAATTCATATATGTGTATGATTATGTATATAGCTGTTATATTTATAAATATTATAATATATATATAAAAATATATATAAAATGTATTTTATATATATAAATATATATATAAATATTTATAAAATTAATCAACAAAACCAAAATGATTGTAAAATGCAGATAAGAATGATCTCATTTGCTCATTTTGTAGACACTAGAAGAAGTTGACCAGGTGATGCAAGAGATATTAGCACCACTGTCAGCTTACCCCCATCAGGAAACCTTCTCAAAGTAACAAGTTTCCTTACCACATGTGCCAGATGGGCACTGACGTGTGTTTCATGGCCACTAGTGTCCCTCCCCAGTCCAGAAACCACACGTTGTACTCCTCCTCGAAGATCTGCAAACAAATCAGGTACTGCATGAGTGCTCCACTCCACTGGGAAGGGAAGACTCAGGAGAACAGCAGCAAAAGGCTCCATGCTTTCCTTCATTCTGCAAAACATACCTGTCTCCAGGAATTTCCACCGTCAGAAGAGATGAACACACCAACATCAGTGTAGGAAAGCTCAGAGCCAATATTGCCTGCAACACAAGCAAGTGTCAGACATTCTTGTATGGATGAACACAGAACTGCATTTTTCCAGGAACTAAAAGTACTTGGCCTGACCAGTGCTTCTTTGCTGTTCTTGATTCTGTTCTCATCTAAAAACAACACCATGGTGTCTTGGTTTCGGCTGGGATAGAGTT
>VYZW01035031.1:1947-14408 GCA_013401315.1 Balaeniceps rex | reverse complement strand
TTGAGATGCTGAAATTACTGCTAAACTATTTCAGTTTTACTGTAACAGCATTCTTCCCCAGTCATGCATTTAATGTACCCTAAATTAGTGTGGTCAAATAATAAAAATTATTTTAATAGATCTTTCTCTGTTTGCATTCTGTGTTAGTTTAGTAAGAGAAAAAAACACATCTGCTATAACACTGATGTTTCAGCTCTCATTTGAAGTCAACTGGTTAAATCCTGCACCTGTAGATTTCGGTGGTCCTTTGGGTGGTCTAAGCTGTGTTTTGCCCCAGATTTCATTAGCTTCACAGAATATCTGTGATTGACTTAGTAAACTTTTTGGACAATGTCAGTGTCTCTNTCCATAGTGCTCAAATCATTTTGGAGCATGTTTTATTTTTAATAGTACAATGATAATTTTCCATGGTCTGCTTAGGATGCATGATTTGAGATGCTGAAATTACTGCTAAACTATTTCAGTTTTACTGTAACAGCATTCTTCCCCAGTCATGCATTTAATGTACCCTAAATTAGTGTGGTCAAATAATAAAAATTATTTTAATAGATCTTTCTCTGTTTGCATTCTGTGTTAGTTTAGTAAGAGAAAAAAACACATCTGCTATAACACTGATGTTTCAGCTCTCATTTGAAGTCAACTGGTTAAATCCTGCACCTGTAGATTTCGGTGGTCCTTTGGGTGGTCTAAGCTGTGTTTTGCCCCAGATTTCATTAGCTTCACAGAATATCTGTGATTGACTNGAGAAACACCTTTAATAACAAGTAATGTCAGAGCTTTTTACAGCTTTTCAGATTTAAGGATATCGTTTCAGGATGCATGCTTATTTTGAAAGCTGCCTTTCATCCATAGTGCTCAAATCATTTTGGAGCATGTTTTATTTTTAATAGTACAATGATAATTTTCCATGGTCNAGTCATGCATTTAATGTACCCTAAATTAGTGTGGTCAAATAATAAAAATTATTTTAATAGATCTTTCTCTGTTTGCATTCTGTGTTAGTTTAGTAAGAGAAAAAAACACATCTGCTATAACACTGATGTTTCAGCTCTCATTTGAAGTCAACTGGTTAAATCCTGCACCTGTAGATTTCGGTGGTCCTTTGGGTGGTCTAAGCTGTGTTTTGCCCCAGATTTCATTAGCTTCACAGAATATCTGTGATTGACTTAGTAAACTTTTTGGACAATGTCAGTGTCTCTTGAAGCAGCAACCTTGTCTAAACAACTTATGTTTTCTTTGGGGAATTGGTTGCACAGTATAGTCATTGGAAAGACATCTCAAAGAGATGGCAAACTTGCACTTCACTTATGTTTTAATCAAACTGACAACAGCTTACTGTGTGCAAACTAGTTAAAACTTTGCTGAAATGTTTGTAGCAGCTACGGTGTTGAAACTTGCTAGGCTTCATTATACATGGTTATGGACTCTGGCTTTCTGATGATGAATTGCTTTCAGATTTCTTCTTCAGGGAGAACTGTCACTCTCTGAAGCATTTTTAATTATAATATTCAGAACTGGATACTAATGATGTCATAACAAACAAGTAAAGCAATATGAATTGAGTATAGTAATAACATATGGACAATATACAAAGTCTGTACTGTTTTCTGGGATGCATCTCTTCCTGATTTTAGGGAACCTTGTGCCTTTATCTTGTTTGAGTAAGATTGCTAGGCAGGGGTATGAACCCCTCACATACAACAGGAGCTATTTTACTATGTGAGCTTAGTGCAAACCCTTCATGCAGTGCGCTTCCAGTAGAGGTACAACTTACTTTCTGAAGTAGAACTTTCAAGAACAAATCCACATTTAACTCATGTTACAAGAAGTAGTTGCAGACATCAGTCAGTGACAGTGCCCTTCTCCAGTTACTAGGAATGGGAGTGAGAAACTTTCAGCAATCACAGTGGTGGTTGTGGAAAGATCAAGTCTTTTTGGAGTTGAAGATGCATATGTAGCTTTATATAGTATATAATCTGTGCAAAGATACATTTTAAGTGCAGAATGACTGTTTATATAAAAAGGAGTCATTGCTTTTTGTTTTCCCTGTACTAAGATTGTTAGCTTCTGGTGCCTTTTTTCACCCAGCATACCATTTGCCAAACAGTGTCAATCTCGTGGTCATATTTGAGTAGAGACCAAATGTCGTTTCAGGAATACTTCAGTATTCCTGCAGAACCCAGTGCTGGCTGTTTTTTATAAAGGTTTTGCAACCTGTCTCGTGCTGTGCTTTCTTTCTATGTGTACCGGAGGTTTGTGTGGCTTTTGGCATATCACTTTCATGACTTACTGTACAGATGTTATTTTGTTTTGGGCACAGCTTCTGCTACCTTTCTAAGTAATTGTGATATATCAAAACGATAAGACAGACACAGCTGAAGGACACTGCAGGGCAGGAAGAGATCTTTTTATTCTGTTTAGGAGATCTAGCTATGGGCCACACCTTCATTAAGACACGGGTTCCTTAATAAGTCACTCCTTTGGTGCTGTATATGCAGATCTCATTAAGGAGCAGTCTGATTTCTGGGTTTAAATTTTGCTTACAATTGCAGGGGGTTTGTCCTTAGGTTTGTGGGGGGTATGTCCTTTATGGTTTGGGGTTGTTTATTTTTTTTTTTTTTCCTGTTTGGTTTGGGTTTTTTCTCAATTGAAACTAAACCTCAAGCTGCCAGATTGCTGATGAAATTTAGTCTCTGTTTCTTTCAGGATTTGTAAATAGACAAAGTTCACCGATATCTAAATTATCAGCAAAGTCTAAAGCCTTGTCCTGCTGTTGAGTGACATCTTTTCATTGCTTTTGCCACTGAGGAGGCTTTATAGTCTCAAATCCCAACAATTTATTTTCCTGTAATTTTCTCATTTTCCCCGGAAGGCTCAGATCCTTCAAGATGCTGAAGTGCATCCATTTTACTCTGTGGAAGGAAAGGAGCTCAGCTTTTTGCCGAGGTTGCCTTGCACCTCACAAGATCGACTTCATTGTTAAGTGAGAGAGAAATAGAGGTGATCTAGTGAGTGATCAGAGGGAACTAGGATCGTTGGTCTAGGCATGAGGATCAAATTAAGTGAGGGCAGGTGATGTGAAGGTCAGGCTTGCCTGGAATTGTGGATGGTGGAAACCTGACTCGGAACAGAATTATTACAACACTAATGTCCCTGAATTCCAGCTGAATAAAAAATTAGTCACTATCTGCTCTTGAGGACCACTCATTTCATCCTCAAAGAGGTTTTAGGGCAGCAGATGAGCTACACTACAAAAGGGACTCTTGCTCTCCTTGACTTTAACAGGAGCGTGGGTTATTATGTTAGATTGTATGTTTAACTTTTCCATGGCTACAATTTGATTAGATTAATTTGGTCGTTACTAAACTGGGATGTAGCACTGTGAAAAACCAGAGACATAGATCTCACACAAAGGGTTCATACCCAGATCTTCCTCTGGCATGTCAAGATGTTAGGATTAAGTTGAGTTTAGGTTAGATATTTTGCCAAGAGACATTCCTTCTTGATGTTTCCCTGTGATCTTTAATCATTTTTAGAGTATTTATCGAATAAATTAAGAGCTTTGCTTCTAAACACAGCAGAACTTTGTGGATGTGTGTTTGGAGACTGATACTATATTCTTTAGGTCCCTCTCTGACTCAGCAGCTGTTATCCAGTGCAGTACAGGATCAGCAGTGACATATGGAGTTAATTGGGTAAAATCATTGTCTTGACACTGATGTTTCACTTCATGCTTTCCTAAGGCTTTCTTAGCGTCACTTCAACAACAATTTTAAGACTGGATAAACTGTTTAAGGCTAAATGTGGTGGCTGCCTCTAGTCCTTAGGAAAAAAAGTAGTTCTCTCTTATTGAATATGTTTTTTTATTTTTAACAATATAATTTTAGGTTGATATTTTGACAGCTGAATTGCAGAAAGAATGAATAAATTACAGCCATTCACACCTGCCATTTAGTAAATTTCTTTTTTAATGACATATAGCCAGTTGATATGCCAATAACATAAATGATTACATGCATGCAATGCATTCAAGAATAAATTCTCCATCACATTTAGCCAGCTGACAATCACATGGATTATACAGAGAGTAATAGGGAACCGTCATTTTGAGAATAATGAGCTAATTGCTGATGGCAAGAGGCTGTGGATGATGGCGGTAAATTGGAAATTTTGGCTATGTGTTGACCAATTGATAACTGTTTTAAAGAGGACACAGGAGAGCCTATTATAGTAGAGTGAAAGGCTGCAAAAAGGCCATGAGAACTGTTACTGATTTGAGCTGCCTAACTATTCACATCTTAATTAACAACCTTGAACTCTAGGATAGGTTTCACAACATATACTTGCACCCTTTGGGAGGAAAATACAGATAGTACATACTGAGAAGAACGAGGCTTTTTCTTCATTTCTTAGTGTACTAGGATAAATGAAACATCGCTTCCTGATGTTGTGATCTGCAACAACCAATAAATCAGAAGAATTAAGGAAGTTTCATTCCCAAATGTAGATTGTGTCTGGCAATGTAAGTTCTGCAATCAATTCAAAATTCAGCAATACCCCAAATAAACTTGCAGTCGTATGAAATACTGAAAAAGCTGCCACAAAATGTTTACTCCCATAAACATAAAAGAAACGTGAAACTATATGTTCAAATGTTAGTCAGTACGTGAATGTGTGCAAACTGTTAAGAACACAACATAAAGTCAACGCTTTCCCATTACTAGCTTTTCTGTACAAATTTCTAACTGGAATCTCCTAGCAGCAAGGAGATTTTCTACACCTCTTACAAGGTTAGCTTTCAGTGCATTTGCATGAAGTTTTGGCAGTTAGGAAGTTTTAATAGGTGAGTTTTTTGTTATGCAGTTATAACTTGTTTGTCAAGGATTTTATTATGAGAAAATTATTTTTCTCATTACTTTATATTTTAAAAAGCTTTTTCAGCATCTCTGTAGTTCTTTCGTAAATATGTAAGGCAGGAAGATACTCACCTCAATTCTAAATAATTGGGATTTTATATTGTAATTCCATTTGTTTCTGCAAATATTTTAAAATTATGATTCACTGGGGATGAATTTCTACTAACCTGTTTTTTATTATCTCATTTTATACTACACCTTTTTTAATATAACACCTGCTGTGCTATTAGTCATTCCAATAACTCTTTCTCATTTTTCCCCATTGGCTTCTCAAGCTGCTTTAATACAAAACGATTTTCCTTTCTGTGGGTTCCTTTTCTGATAGTTGGGGATAATCTTGGGGGATTTGTGCCCAGGAGGAGAGCATCAGAAGCAAAGCATTCACCGTGGAGGTTTAAAGATAACAGATCAACATGAGTGACAGTTTTCCAGTAGTGGACCCTAATTAAAGCTGAGAAAGGATATGGACTTTCTATCAGTGTTGTGTTCACTTAGCTGTTCTTTGATCAGGTGAGAGACACGAAGCACAAGAGGTGAATGGGCACAAACTAAGTGTTTTGAAGAGAGATCTTGAGACTTTTGTTATGTGTTTTATTACACTTGATTGATATGGTAATTGTTCATGACTTTTTCTGATTAGAGATAGGTATTCTATAGGAAACTGGCTAAAATCGCTTATGAAAGGGTGTCTGATAACCCTGAAACATTTGAAGTTTACCTTTGATTTTGAAAGCTTTGGTGAGCATGGCCTCCAACTTCCACCACGTTATCTGACTTCTCTTTCAGTCAAACTAAACCTGCCAAAAGAGGTACTTTCCCACATTTGGAGACTTCTAATTTTGAAAAGGTGATGTGCCATGAGCACTTTAATGATGACTGCATGATTAAATGCTCCTTTTTATGTACTTATTGTTGGTGCCATTTTAAAGTACTAGTTACTGACATCTAAGGTATAGTCCTGAGCATCTCAGTATTTCATTAAGAATGCAGCATCTGGTGGGATTCTATAACTGGACATACCTTTTGTGTTTTTTCTTTGTTAAGAAAAAGTATTCTTAAGAAAATGGTGTTTTTATCAATGTGCAAGTGAGAAAATGAAGCTCAAATCCAACTATGTTGTTTTCACTTAAAATTCATCATTACCTTGATCTCTGAAGTCTCCAGCTGATCAGTAAATCTTTTTGAAACCTTTGTTCTTTCTTTCAGCTTGATGATAAGTTATGATACCCTTGATGTGTACTTGTTCATTGCTGTTATTTCTCCTGCTTTAGCTGAAGAAGTGGAGATAAGAGCTAATCTCAGACTGATCTTTAAAATATGTGTGCATTTATTTTATTTTGGTCTTGGGTTCTTTTGGTAAAGTAAGTGTTAGTAAGTGTTATGTATAAGCTATTTATCCTTTCAGCGTGTTTATTACAAAGAGCATTTAGGTATGCTATGGTTGTGTTTCTGAATCAGGTTGTTGTGGTTTAACCCCAGCTGGCAACTAAGCCGCACCCAGCTTCTCGCTCACTCCCCACAGTGGGATAGGGCAGAGAATTGGAAGAGTAAAAGTGAGAAAACTTGTGGGTTGAGATAAAGACAGTTCAATAGATAAAACAATAGCCATACAGACAAGCAAAGCAAAACAAGGAATTCATTCACTCTTTCCCATGGGCAGGCAGGTGTTCAGCCATCACCAGGAGAGCAGGGCTCCATCACATGGAACAGTTACTTGGGAAGACAAACGCCATCACTCCAAAAGTCCCCCCCTTCCTCCTTCTTCCCCCAGCTTTATATGCTGAGCATGACGTCATACGGTATGCAATATTCCTTTGGTCAGTTGGGGTCAGCTGTCCCAGCTGTGTCCCCTCCCAGCTTCTTGTGCCCCCCCCAGCCTACTCGCTGGTGGGGTGGGGTGAGCAGCAGAAAAGGCCTTGACTCTGTGCAAGCACTGCTCAGCAGTAACAAAAACATTCCTGTGTTATCAACACTGTTCAGCACAAAACCAAAACATAGCCCCGTACTGGCTACTGTAAAGAAAATTAACTCCATCCCAACCAAAACCAGCACACAGGTCTTGATTTCTGACGGTTAATATAGGACCTCCCCCATGTTGGGTCATCTTTTTCTGCCTCTGTATCCTCATAGTGTAGACAGGTTTTGGTTTTGGTATACAATAAATGTAAATATATTGATAGAATTTCTAAATGGTGTTTTAAAACTTTTAAGGCAAAACTTGCAGAATTCATGTGGTTATTGAAGTATACCACCTTATAAAAATCAGAAGAACGTAAAATGTGACATTAAAGGAAAGAATATTGCCTACTGTTTTCATCTTTAATAGGTTTTGTAACCCAAGTCTCATTCATATTAACACACCATCCTGCGAACCTCAGTTGATGTCACTGAAAATTCTTCCTGTAAAGTCTTACTGTAAGACTAACTAGTCCCACTGACCACCTTTAGAACTTGGCATATTTTCAAAAACAGCAAAGTTGGGAGACCCAGTACAAGGTGCTTTAGAGTGTTTGCCTTTCTAAGGGAAGGTTTCAGTATGGTGTGAAAATCCAGCTCTTTGAAATTATTTCAGATGGGCCAATTTGCAAACAAGGTATTGTTACTGCCTCCTTCAGATTTCTTACTATTTCAGTAGAGCAAATCTTTGAAATAAATAATTCAACCAATTATACTGGATACTATGCAACTGTGTACATTTTTTGCCATATTACTCAAAGTGCAGATCTGTAGTTGGTTTTGGTTTGTTTACCTTCTGAGTTGACTGTTGACAAGTATTTAAAAAAAAAAAGACTTAATTGGGTCTACACATTGGTTTACAGCCCACCATCTGTATTGTCCTCATATGTGTTGCCCATGTTTTACAAATGAGGAACCATAACAATAATGAAAAAGATTATATGGGTTTTTGAGGTCACACTGGATGTTTAGCAGAGTTGCAAAGATCACCTTGTTCTCATTTCAATGCGATATTTAGCTCAAGACTACTTTTATCCTGTCTATTTGTCAGATAAGAGCTGCTCTGATCATACTCGCTATGAAGAGAACTTCATAGAAGTGTACCTTTGCGGAGAAAAAATAGTTGGCCAAATGTATTTAAATCTTGTGCTATCTGTTTTTAAGATTGAAATCCTTATTTTCTTTAGCTTCTTCCCTTAGGCAGTCAACACATTGCTGTGATAAATATTGTATAGCTTTTAATGCTAATCATTGTTGATTCATGGTAGATATGAGCAAGTTGTAAAAGGATATCCCTGATGATAATAAACAAAAAGTATTAAAAAGCATCATAAACAAATAAATACTTAAGCAGATGTTTTTCAATGCTCCACTAAAGCTATTATAAATTAAGAATGTGTTTATATGTTTTGCAAAGTTTACACTGCATTCAAAGAAGCTAGCTTTTGTGAATCCTCATGAGAAATACAAAGAGATAATCTTACATGGATGAACCCAGTAAGTCCATCCCTCATTCTGTATCTGTCTCATTTCTGTGATAGATCAAAAGCAGAATTTTGGATAGTTCAGTAAATTGATAACTTATTTGGCATTTCACTTTTGTGATGAAATATTCTTTTGTTTTTATTCTGTGTTTTAGCTAACACATTTTAAAGTTACATGTCTTTCATTGGAGTTCTGTTCCCAGTATAGTAAATGCAGGAGTGCCCTGCTCTGACTTTAATATTGATGCTGTTGATTGTATTACTTGAATATTTGGCTCTTATTTTGTACTGATCAAAAGTTATACAGAAGACACAGACTGCTCTAAGAGAGTATAAGTTTACCACAAGAAAAATACACTCTTCACGTTTTTTGTGTCTGTTTTTCACCTTTCTAATGGAATACTTAAGGAAAAAGACGAGCGGCCATCCATGTGCTCTAGATGTCAAATGGCTAACAGAGAGGAATGTTTCCCATGCAGAATTACAGATGGAGGGCTTCCGATGATCACTTCTTAAATCTTTACACGTAGTACTCTGGAGCTTGATTGTTACAGTCTTTCTTCACTCTTATTGTAATTCCTTTGAAAACAGTGGAGCTGGGCTAGTCCAAGGCTTTGAGAATATGTAACTACATTTTGCCTGCTGATGTTGGTATTCAGTGTTCTCTAGGGTCCCTCTTTTCTGAATTTAGAGGAATTTAAAAAATACCATTGTAACATTTTTAATCACGGACAGTCCTCTTGATGGTACGCTTTTTTTGCTATGCTTATTACAATCTGTTTTCAAAGAAATGCTGTTGATTGACAATCTGTATTCTTTTTGACAGAATGATTTCACTTTCTTTCAAGCACAGTTTGTTATATGGCATTGAAATTATAGCACTTATTTTTTAAGAAATTAACTTCTTGCTCTATGCTTTCAAGTTTGTATAGTTTCTTTATCCCATAAGATACTAAGGACAAAATACTAGCTTTTTACATTAGAGGTAAACTGGAATGCACTCTGGCTCTCCTAGCAAGTCCTAGAGAGAACCCAGGACAAAGTACATGTCATATGAATTGAGACAAAACTTTTATTTATGATCTACCTCCCACTGAGTCACCTTTGAGTGATTGCTGGACTACCTGCATCAGGGACATGTATCATAGGTGAATATACCTCCCTTGCCAGGAATTTGTGAATATTAATTACAAATGCATGACACAAGGGATGCAATACTGTGGTATCACTGCTTCCTATGGACCCAGCTAGATCTCATTGATCTCAGTGGAAATATTTCCATGGCTTTTGGTTAGTGTTGGATCAAAGCAAGAAGAAAATGGCCTCCCTGCTGGGGAGAGCTGAAGTCTTTGCAGTACAGTGACTGGCTGTCTTTGCTTAAATGTTAGTGTTTATATCAGTGTTGTATCATGTAAAGGATTATTCTTGTAAGAGGTAGGCACATTTTCTAATCTATTTTAGTGTATTTCCTTGTAATAAGCTGCCGAGAGCAGCTGAATGTGTACCAATGGAAATGTGTTTGGCCCTAAGAGAGAAACCAGCGTCTGGTGCTTCGATGCGAAGATAGCAAGCTGCATGAGTATTAAAATGCGCTTTTTACTGGTTTTAGAGGGAAGCCAAGAGCGAGATTGTCTACTCATGAGAATAGCGCTTGTTTGCAAGGGGATGTATGCAGTGCCTCTTAAAAGTAATACCTTCCTATTTCTGTTTCCTCTCTCTCTTTGCTTTTTCTTCCTTACTTTATTGACCTGACGTGCTTTTGCCCAGTTTGATCCCTGGGGTTATAGATCAGCCCTTTAAAAAAATCTCCCTGATAAATGTGGAAACTGGGGATACCTTTTACAGCAAGCATTTGGTGAATTTGTCTACTTGCAATGTGTGCAAATGCTGTAGAGGTAGAATTTGAATATGATCTTCAAAATATCTCATTACACCATAGGAGTGAATTGGTTTAAAGAAACCAGTACAAGACCTGCTCACCTGCTGCTGGGCAACTCAGATAGCAAGGCAGAACCATTGCCTTTATACCTGGAATTTAACATTTCAAAGCTTCATGTACTAAATATTGATTATAGAATAGTGTATTAATTAAAGAAACCTCTGATGTTTTCTCAGTACTAGAAAATTCTTAAAATCCTTCTTTTTTTTTTTTCAAAGACAGAATTAAATTAGACATTTTCATAAAATGATTTAGCAAGACAGATAATTAAAATAATTAAAAAATCTTTAGGCTGCTCAAGTGCTATTAGCACATTAATATGTAATTTTTCTGCTGTTTTCTCTTAAGTTATGGCTATTTTATGCATGTTTTAGATGAAGCCATTGCACCTGCCAGAGATCCATTCTTATTACCAAGCTGACTGGACAGTTCACTTTACACTGACTGAAATATCTTTTTGTCTTCAACCAGCCCGTTCATAAACGTATCAATTCATTCACAAGTAAGGATTTGTGTGATTCGTTGGCTGATCTCTCTAATGAACATTTAGTTATCTTTAACCTCTTGGTGCCACAGAGGGTGCCTAAGTTGTGAGTGGTTTGTGCCCCAGACTTTCATATTGTTGCTCCATCTTTGCCAGGGAAGAGTATCTTGCCAGTGAGCTGTGCTTAGTTTTCTGCCACAGGCAATTTCTTCCTTCAAAATAGTACATAAATAAAATATTTGTTCACGCTTCTCTCTGAGCGAAGCATACAGAGGAAAATGTTTACTCACTTATGCAGAAAGTGATATCTGTTGCAAAGAGTAAGTCCTCATTTTCATATTTAATGAAGCCATAATCAATGGTAATGGATGAAGATTGCATTAAAGAAATCTTAATGTTCCTCTCAAGGGAAAGTCATTTTACTGGAAACAAGCTAGTTAATCAGCCTCAGAAAAACTATATATGTTTTATTACACAGGCAGGTTTTCCAAGGACAAAGTAGGAAATGTAGCAAGAACATTAGTCAATTTTCATCTTCAGAAATTTATCACTTGCGGCATTATGTAGATTTCCTCTCTGAAACACCCAGTACTAGTCGTCTTATTTAAGTTTACAAACAAAAAAGGCTGACATTAGTAAAATATTTATTTCTGCCCTATACTCTCTGTGATTTTCATGCAGATGCAGTTAAATTTCCCCATTAAATGAGTCTTGACAAAAGAGCTAAACAGGAAGGGTGCAAAGAGCAGTAGCCAGTCAAATATTTCCCTCAGCTGGTGTTATATATTTACATCAAAATTTAACTTCAGTGGTTTTATCCACAGAAAATCCATAGGGGTCTATGCAGTGTGATGCTCATGTGCATACCAAAATCTTCACCGCATAGGGGAAATGAAGATCAACAATTTGGCACGATCTACTGGTTGGCAGAGCATTAGCCGCTCCCCTTAGGCCACTGCCTGACTGGAGGACTCGTGCTGAGAGAGAATTGCCTGGATCACAAGCTGGGTAGGAAGAGTCTTGCAGTCAAACACTCTTTCTTCTGTCTGGATTTGGGCTGCCAGTCCCATCTTCCCTGCAGCACAAGCATGCAATTATTTAACGTGAACCAGAAACATTCAGAAATCATTTTACTACTGAGATTCCACCATAGGACTGAATGACCACAGACGACATATTGTGCCTGGCTTACAGTTGAAGGACGGGACATGTTTGGCTAAAGACTTCAGTATAAACCTCTTTTGTACAGTAGTAGTCTGTGGTTGTGATAGTCTAAGAGTGTGCGTAGTGTATGATTGTAAGGGAAAATAATATTTTTTATTTGTCCAACAGAATTGGAAAGAGAAGACTACCTTTGGGGCACCAAGCCCTTTTGAAAGGTACCCTTGAGTTAAGAGATATGTGCCTAAAAGCTTTTCTATTTTCTTCTAGTTATATTATTTAGTCAGTTAAAAACAATCCTCTTTTTCTGCAAAGAAAGTGGCTTGTTTGCTTTGGAATTCAATGGGAATTTCAGTTCCTACACATGCTGTAGAGGACCTCTTAAAGTAGAGGAGTTACCTGGTCTTGGATTCAGAGTTGTTCAGTGAATTTAACAGCCAAAGACTCCACTCTGGAATAGCTATCACCATTGCTGTCAGTACAGGGAATGTTTTAATGGTATAAGAAGGCACAATATGTCG
>VYZW01035018.1:3183-13313 GCA_013401315.1 Balaeniceps rex | reverse complement strand
CACATAAAAATTAAGTTTCCTGTACATGACTGCAATTTGATGGTCCATAGCAAGCTATTTATGCTGTGGCTTACCAGAGAGAATACCAATTAACAGTCAAAAACCAGGTAAAGTTATTTTAATCAAAACAGCACTATCCTTTTCCCTCACTTTGTCCTTCCTAAAATATAGGCAGCTATTTTAACAATCAAACACATCACTCTTCCTACCAAGGACCACTGATATTAAACAGACCAAGCATAAGCTTTTTATTTTTTCCCCCCCCTCAAAAAAGAGTACCTAACACTTCTTTCTTTATAACGATCCNCAAAGGAATCGGATTTTTAAGTTTGATCATCAAGTCCTTCTGGAATTTCTCAATTATAAAAGTCTCCTATTTTGCCAAGTAACTGAAAAATATCTGCTAAGCATATCAAAAACAAAGAGTTGGTATATTTTATCTCATTCTCAAGCACCTTAGTGGCCCTAACATTAGCTTCCAATATATTTTGGGTAGACTTCCTGCATCCTTCGCTTTCTGCAGTCTTTAGCTTCTAACCCATAACTCATTGCTGTAGCTTTTTTCCTTCATTTAACTAACAGATGGACACTTTTCACTACTACATTACTACCTCATTTTAGATTTGATGTTTTCTAAGCATCTAGTAAAACATCCTTAACTGATTTCCCTTTAAAACTGGAGTAGAAAAGAAATTTCTATACAGATGATTCAGCTGAATGGCTTCCAAGTGTTTTTTTTTTTAAAGAAACAAATAAATGTTGCTGATTNTGATATTAAACAGACCAAGCATAAGCTTTTTATTTTTTCCCCCCCCTCAAAAAAGAGTACCTAACACTTCTTTCTTTATAACGATCCTTAGAATTATAGAATCATAGAATCATTTAGGTTGGAAAAGACCCTTAAGATCAAGTCCAACCGTTAACCTAACACTGCCAAGATCACCACTAAATCATGTCCCTAAGTGCCACATCTACGCGTCTTTTAAATGCCTCCGGGGATGGTGACTCAACCACTTCCCTGGGCCATCAGTCCTTGATGACCTGTATTTTCAATATCTTATTTGTGTATTAGAATAAAGTTTTTGTCTTTCTGCTCGTGCTTTATTTACTATTCTATTTGCCTCTCCTCTGTAATTGATGTTCACTTCAAGTTACTCTCTTCAGAGAAAAATCCATCATCTCTTTTTGCCCTAAAACCAAGCTACTGTTTCATAATAGGAAAACCCACCCCTTCCGCACCACTTACCTAGCCAGCTAGCTCACTTTTATCATCATCTGCCTTTGTCCTCATTGGCTCAGTAGCAAGAGGAATGTCAGAAGATCACCTGGACCTCTGTAAACACAGTGCACCTGCCTTTTGTCCATTTATACATTACAGTCTTCCAATTGCCTTGGTGTAAAATCGCTCAAAAGGAGAGTTTGTCTGTCTCGGATGGCTAAAGATCTTAATGGATGTGAAATCTGCAGGATGACAACTGGATGGTAATTGGATGTTCCTAAATACATAGCACTCTTCCCATACCACCCCTTCCCTAGAAATCAAAGGCAATTCATTCTTCCTGCTTTCTGGGTACAAAGCTTCTTTGGCCTGAACTAGCTGCAAACTAGCCAGCTGCATTTTCCACTCTTGTTCAGTGATAGCCAATATTTCTCATACTAATAGGGAGTTTTATAATATATCAGTCTGTGCAGCTCTCCACACCATTGTTGTATGACCCTCCAAACATAGTAACAGTACTAGAAGAAATCTGTACTTCATATAAATTTACACAATTAAATTTGTAAACTTGTACAATTTGTACTTTTATATAAAAGAAAATATTTTGTCAGAAAAACAAACTATGGCACATCCACTACAGCTCGCCACAGTTGCTTAAGACATCATTGGAAACAAAGCATTTTACTAGGTAGGCATTTCTGCCTCATTGTCATTTCTTCCCATTAGCAGAAAAATATACTTTCATATTATAATGGATACAATTACATCATTAAGGAGGGGAAAAAAAAAATCAATGAAAAAATAAAAGGAAGAAATAGTCAATTAGGTCTGTGAGTGACATAGAAACTATATCTGAACTGAAGAAACAGGCACAGATGTTCTTAAACCAGCAAACTGCATTGGCCAAGACCTTCAAAGACAAATGTCAAAAGGAAGTTTGCTTGCATAAATTAGTTATCACTTAATTCTATCTCCACTGAACAAGGTAGCTGGAAAAGAAGAAGAGAGAGGAAAGAGGAAGATGAAGCCAGAATGCGCCATGCTATTCAAATAAGTTAGACAGAAGTATTCTCTGCATACTTTTCCTCTGAAACCACCACACATGTTTATGGCACTGTATAAGAAGTGTTTATTTGCTAGTTGCCGAATTGACAAATAGGATCCAAGAACTGCTTATGCAATGCAAGAGGGAGTTTCCCAATACCTAGCATTTGCGTAGAATCAAATAAATTTGCCTAGATGCATTCAGGATGAACATTATTGTTTTCCTTAGACTATCCAATTCTGGCCATGTGACAGCCAGGAAGCTTATGATGCAAGCCAACCCTCTGATAACAGAGTCTGTCTAAAACAAGATTAGGTTAGCAGTGCGCACATTTTAAGTGACAAACTAACTACTATTCTCCATAAATCCTCAAATTAAAATAACATTCAGCAAAGCAGTCTAAAATATTTTAGTGTTGAATGCCCATGGGCCTGAGAATTGTTTCACCTATCAAGATAGCTTGTCCATACCTCTTCTGCACTACAGGGAACACCAGGCTGACGGAACAACAGGTTCCCAACGCGCATTGCCAAGATAAAACACATCTTGTGCTGACTGGATTAACCTTCATAGCTGAACCACCTGAGATAGGTTTGAGCAGGCACTTCGTGCCAGAACTTGTCAATAGAACTAGAAAGGGAGAGATTTGGGCCAACATTTATTGCTACAAGGAAAAATGAATCAGCAAGTCAAGAGGGCTCACAGAGTAAATATGCAAACCAGAGCTTACATAAGCAGCTTGGAACATGTCCAAAAACTACCGAAATAAAGGAGCCACAAGAATACTGAAGGGATGGGATACAGGGGCCTCTCTTTAGCCAATGTTGTTTTCTTTATTGTCATGGTTTAACCCCAGCTGGCAACTAAGCACCACACAGCCTCTTGCTCACTCCCCCTCAGTGGGATGGGGGAGAGAATCGGAAGGGTAAAAGTGAGAAAACTCGTGGGTTGAGATAAAGACAGTTTAATAGGTAAAGCAAAAGCCACGTGTGCAAACAAAGCAAAACAAGGAATTCATTCACTGCTTCCCATCGGCAGGCAGGTGTTCAGCCATCTCCAGGAAAGCAGGGCTCCATCATGCTTAATGGTTACTTGGGAAGACAAACGCTGTAACTCCAAACATCCCTCTCTTCCTTCTTCTTCCCCCAGATTTATATGATGAGCATGACGTCATATGGTATGGAATATCCCTTTGGTCAGTTGGGGTCAGCTGTCCCAGCTGTGTCCCCTCCCAACTTCTTGTGCACCCCCAGCCTGCTTGCTGGTGGGGTGGGGTGAGAAGCAGAAAAGGCCTTGACTCTGTGTAAGCACTGCTCAGCAGTGACTAAAGCATCCTTGTATTATCAACACTGTTTTCAGCACAAATCCAAAAACATAGCCTCATACTAGCTTCTATGAAGAAAATTAACTCTATCCCAGCCAAAACCAACACATTTATTCAGGTGGAAGCTCTGAAGGCAAGACAATGAAATAGGATTTTCCTACTGACTAATTACAGACAGCTTCAAAACTGCATCATTAAATAAAGCATAGTCAGAAGACCAAATATACAATATTACTCCATTGAAAAAGAAGCTGTAATACTCTGCACAAGTGAAGGTTTCAGGGACTTGTCAAATTCATCTATGAGGCAGAGTATGGATTACAAAAAGTAAAAAAAAAAAAAAAAAAAAAAAAAAAAAACCACCACCACACACACCCCACAACCTGACAAATTTTAGCATTTAACATTTGGTCTTAAAGTTCCCTTCATATATTTCAGCTATACACAAGTAAGAACTCATTTATGGTCTGTATATCCATCATGTATTTCAGTACCTGTAAATACACATTGATCCATTACCTTCATGCTGGACCTAAGCATTTAGCAGTGTGCTAATTGTGGATTTAGCAGCATGACAAATTATGGCACCTTTTCCAGAAATCTATTCATTATAAAACTTTGAGAAGCTGGAGAACACACACTCAATTGGTATTAAGAAGCTTCTATCCAAGAGAATCACAAAACATTAGAAACATTTATTAGGTCTCTCTGATACCTACAATAAATACTTCATCATAACATGCTTTACTATTCAACTATTCAAGACCTACTTGCAGCCACAAGCATACCGCAAAGCCAACATTTGCTTCCCAATCCTGTTCTTTTTAGCTAGTAGAGATTTTCTTCCCCCAATAAAGGCTCATTAATCAAGTTTGCCAATGAACCAACAGTTAGGAGTGAACAAGGGACTAGACATACAATAAGAGCAAACTACGGCAAAGCAACAAGAAATAAACTATAGATTAACCACTCCATTTGAGTTATCTTAACAAGACTTAACACAAGCATTTCAATGCCAAAACAAGCAGATCCACAACGAAACGAGGATTATAAAACAAGATTCTAACTCAACATAAAATTATTCTCAACAAATAGGTGTATCAGCCTATTTTCTTATACATATTAGGGAATGTTACTGAACAACATGAATAGCATAAAAAAGGAAAGGACCCTCTCTAAATCCAAGCTGTGCACTGTTGCTTGAACTCCCTGCTTTGTTATTGTTAGCTTAACAGTAAATAGGACAGTAATAGCTTATTAAAAGTCTCAGCCTATCCACATGATAAAAATCTTTTGTGATGATTACTTCACAGTACCACTCCCTAGCCAGAGAACTGAAAATCTCAGAAGTTTAATAGAGAAAAATGGCACTTTATCCAATTCTCTGTAACCAAGGACTGACAGAAACAATAATTCTGAAGTTCCCACACAGTATATCAAGTATTTTAATAAAAATAATCAAGATTTTCCTCTCAAAAAAAAATTCTGCTGCTCAGTATATTCTCGTCTTTCATCTTTACTAACTTGTTTTATTAAAAAAAACAAATAAACCTTTCCCTATATATTGGGTTTGCATAGCAAGGTTTTGGGAGTGGGGGGGCTACACAGGTGGCTTCTGTGAGAAGCTGCTAGAAGCTTCCCCTATGTCTGATAGAGTCAGGTCCAGCCAGCTCCAAGACAGACCCACTGCTGGCCAAGGCTGAGCCACTCAGCAACGGTGGTAGCGCCTCTGTGATAACATATTGAAGAAGGAGGAAAAAACTGCTGTGCAACAGCAGCCAGGAGAGAGGAGGGAGAATATGCGAGAGAAACAACTTTGCAGACACCAAGGTCAGTGAAGAAGGAGGGGGAGGAGGTGCTCCAGGCACCAGAGCAGAGATGCCCCTGGTGAAGACCATGGTGAGGCAGGCTGTCCCCCTGCAGCCCATGGAGGTCCACAGTGGAGCAGATGTCCACCTGCAGCCTGTGGAGGACCCCATGCCGGAGCAGGTGGATGTGCCCAAAGGAGGCTGTGACCCCGTGGGAAGCCTGCGGTGGAGCAGGCTCCTGGCAGGACCTGTGGACCCATGGAGAGAGGAGCCCACGCTGGAGCGGGTTTTCTGGCAGGACTTGTGATCCCATGGGGGACCCACGCTGGAGCAGTCTGTTCCTGAAGGACTGCACCCCATGGAAAGGACCCACGCTGGAGCAGTTCGTGAAGAACTGCAGCCTGTGGGAAGGACTCACATTGGAGCAGTTCGTGGAGGCCTGCCTCCCCTGGGAGGGACCCCACGCTGGAGCAGGGGAAGAGTGTGAAGAGTCCTCCCCCTGAGGAGGAAGGAGCAGCAGAGACAACGTGTGATGAACTGACCACAACCCCCATTCCCCATCCCCCTGTGCTGCTCGGGGGGAGGAGGTAGAGAAATCGGGAGTGAAGTTGAGTGCGGGAAGAAGGGAGGGGTGGGGGGAAGGTGTTTTAAGATTTAGTTTTTATTTCTCATTACCCTACTCAGTTTTGATTGGTAGTAAATTAAATTAATTTCCCCAAGTCGAGTCTGTTTTGCCTGTGATGGTAATTGCTGAGTGATCTCCCTGTCCTTATCTCGACCCACAAGCCTTCTGTTATATTTTTCTCTCCCCTGTCCAGTTGAGGAGGGGAGTGATAGAACAGCTTTGGTGGGTACCTGGCGTCCAGCCAGGGTCAACCCACCACACCCCACAAACCCATTTTCAAGCAAAAGTTCCAACACTTGTACTATCTTTTCATAATGGTTCCTAATTTAAATCTCATAAGGCACCTGTATTTCCAAGCACAACATTTCTACAATACTATTAAGCATATAAGACAGTATTTTTGCTATTAAAATGTTTCCCCTCTCGAAAGTCAAGCATTGTAAGTGGACATTTATAAATATTTATGAACATATTCTACCTACATTCTTGAATCAGAGCAAGAGATGGAGAGAGGAGGGTGAAAAAATGCATTTGCTCAATGGTCCTAACTAGGACTAAGACAGTATACTAAGATCAAACTTATCCTATTGGAGATACTACTCCAGTATATTAAGATCAAAACATACTGTGATCTATTAAAGATTTTTGTAACACTTCAATTAGGCATACACTTACTAAAAAAACTCCACATCATTCTGGTTATGTTGTCCCTATAATTCTTTATGAGGAGCTATGTGTGTCTGCTGTTGAATTAGGGGATTAAAAAGACATTTAAATAAAAAACCCTTCAGTCTCAGCATCCCTCAGAAACATACCACTAACAACTAAATTTATGTAAATGTAACAAGCATACAAAATCAAAACAGTACATGCTTTCAACTGCAAAAAAAAAAATCCCAATCATATTAACCTTTCACTGGATAGGATAAGCGGATAAGCATTTAAGTTAGCTTACCCAGGGCAGAAGTATTTGTTTGAAACTGCTTTTATTTTTTGCAGAGCTACATGAATACATTACCATGAAATGGGTTACTGCCTTGCATACATTATGTAGCATTCAAAGTAAAAAAGTAATGCAGAAAATTATACCAGAAACAGTGGAAGCCAGATTGCCTATACACAAGTGTTCATATGGCTCTGTGTGAGCATGTTAAAACCACAGATACGCAGACCATGTTCTGTGACCCAAATGTGACAGACCTGTTCCACTGCAGTGAATAACCCTAGCACTTCTTGCCAGAAAACAGCCACAGTTCTCACACATCTTCCCTACAAGCTATTGCAATACAAATTCAGCAATTAAAACAGAAGTTTGTCATTCTTACATGTGAGGGTGAAAGAAGATATTAGTACACTGTAGAGTAACTGAAATAGTAAGTGCACTCAAAACATGTCTTTCCCTGGACAGTCACCTACCCGAATCACTCCACTACTGCCAATTCACACCATAGGAGTCTCAATTAGTTTCTGAACTTGGACCACAGAATCACCAGGACACAAAATGGAGTTTATGAAACCATCCACATGGATCTGTGAAAAAGAATTAAGAAGTGTTTTCAAGATGACGGGTATAAGAGGCATTGCGCAAAAACTAAGAGAGTTTCAAATCCACACGTTAACTTTGTTTTACATTAGAATTAAACACAGGAGATGCAGAAGTAGTAATATGTAACTTACCACCACAACCACCATTCTACAATTACTCATTTTTTGTCCTCTACCAAATCTCAGCGTAATGCAAACAGAGAAAGCAGTGTACCAAAAAACAAAAAAGGTAGAACTGATTACCATCTCATCCTTCTATGCCAGCCAAAAATAAAACATACACATTGCTAGCAAGCTTGAGTTCAAAACAGCTCCCTTTCTGTTACTGGTATGAATGGAGTTTTAATGTAATTATCAGGTTAACAAAATGTAACTAAAACCAACAAGAAGTTATGCACAGGACCTCAACTAGATTACTTCCTCTTAAAGCACTGCTGTTCTGGTGAGTCTAAAGCACATTCTCTGAAAGACAATCTATACCACCCACACTGTCACAAATACTCCCACAGCCCTCATGGGGAAATATAACTCCTTGCAAAAGATGAGGCTTTAAAAAAGCTTCAATTATTTTAATTGGACCTGCCAGCTGCCTTTCATTTAGCTTAACATGAGGTTTTATTGAAAGTCTGTAGTCACAGCCATTGGCAAGAGTGGAGACAGTTGCTTAGAAGTGGTTGGACCTATTTCTGAGAAGCTTACTCTGCCTGGTGAGCTTTTGTGGAGTACTGCCATATACTTTATATGTTGAGGATACAAATTTTTATTATGTGGTCCTGGCTAGTAGGCTGGAATAATGCAGTAAGTCTAAGATGTATATGGAACACATCCATAGCCTCACCTTGACAACATTTGTTGGGGACAGTTCAAAAAAGGTGCCAAAATACATAAGAAAGAGGATGATAAATTACAGAAGGGTGGTTTTGTCACCTGCTTTCAAAACAGCAAATACATCACACACAAAAAAAAAAAGAATTGTCTAATAAATCTAGGTAACTGGGACCTTTCTTGAAAGAAAAAGATTCCTCAGGAACCAGATTCTAATTAGCATACTCTTTTTCAGAAAGCATTCAATATACAGACACAAAACTGAGTTTTGCGATTCCTAAACCTTCTAAGAACTGCAAGAGAATCGCCATTAAAATAACTGTTTCTGCTACTTCCAGAACACTCTGTGAGATTTAGCAAACTCTAAAACCTCCATACTAATAGGATTGTTTAACAGATCTCAGCTACCTTTTCCAAAACACTGCTGGTATCAGCTTCCCACAGTGCCATTGCCAGCACAGCTAGAAACTGAAGGATACCGGGGTGATGACTGTACTGCTACTTTCCTGGCTTGCTTGGGAATAAAAAAATTGGGTTGCTGACCCTTATGGTGGTGGCTCTGGAACTTTCCTTCTGGAATTTTCCTACTGCTTTCCCACCTACAGCCAAAATTTTTGTATGACTAAAAATATTAACATAAGTATCATATTAAATCAAGTTTATATCTGGCCAGCAACTCCCTTCATACACACCCCATTTAGGAACTGCTGATCTACGATGTAAAGACTGAAACAGCTTTCTTGGCTCTTAACTAAGAGCAGCTGAATAACTTCCCTCTCCCTTGTCTTGCAGTCTTCCACAGAAGGTTAAACTTTCAATTCAATTTGAGATTTAAGTGGCATCCTTACAGATAGACAATGGACTGCTGAACATGCCGACTCCTCCAGATTACTTGTCCGAGTTTGTGACTACCTCTAGCAAGTCTTGAATTCTGCAGTACCCTCCATTAGTGCTTCAATCACTGACCCTTCCACTATGTTCCCAGGTAGCAAGAAAAAGAATACAGTAACTGTAGGTATTTTATGTATGGTATTATGNGTTATATGAACAATTGCACAGATCATTACATGAAAGATTATTATCCAGGGACTGGAACACTCCTCCATCCTCCGCTCTCTCCCCCTACTGACAAATAAGATGTTGTTATACAAGTTCAAAAGACAGACATCAATTTAACTCCACTGGCAATTGCAATGTATTTCCCATGACCATTAACCACCTTCTTGTTACTAAGTCAAAAATTCAGGATTCTCCTTAATAAGAAATTGACTGCCCTGGCATACATGCTACAAGTGCTCAGTGTTGAGCTAGACCCCAAAAGTTAAGGGTTGGGGAGAAGGAGTAGGAAAATAAGCATTTCACACATCTTTAGAAGAAAGATCTTTTGCTCTGGTACTTCTTCCCCTAATTTAAGTTTAAGGTTTTTCCCACAACATAACTTAGAAATTAAGTCAAACTAGAGCTACAGCTTACTCCTAGCTTTTTCATTATCACATACTACTTTTTTTTTTTTATTAAAAACACATGCTGCCTAATTAACACCAAGAACCAATTCCAACTGAAAGCCTTGAATGGGCAGGTCACTGTATGAAAAAGCACCCATATTACATTTGAGTTATAAACTCATTTCAGAAGAGTTATGAACAACCAGGACTTTTTCAGAACTAGATAGATTTGCACTGTTGAATGCACAAAATCATCCCATGCAGACAATATCTGACAGAGAACAAGTATTTTTG